>JAJOOR010001318.1:0-56313 GCA_036250505.1 Solanum acaule
AAAGCTTTAGTTATCTCTTTTTGCAACGTTTTCGTCATCTTTTACTTTTTTTTAACAAAACTGTTTTCTGTACGTTTCCATATTATGTTTCCCTTACGACTTTTTCCATTTTCTTTTTGGTGAAGCCAGCCTAAGTGTGGATTCCTTCCACAATCAGAATTTATCACAGAGGATAACGATATTAAGAGGAGTGTAACTCGTTTTAAAATGCATCAGGCTCTAAAATTGAACCAAGAAAAGGTATTAGCTTTTCCATCTGCAATTTATTCTTGAGATATGGCTGTTTCTGGTGGATTTCATAATTCAGTTACGTCATTAGACTGGTAGAATTCTTTTCATTTTGGCAATTTTCTTCAACCTCCCTCCCCCCTAATCTTATACACTGTCCCTGTTACCATTGATAATGGCTTTTTATACTCTATACACTTCCCACTTATATTATAGATCTCCTCTTTTTTCTTTTTTTGGTGCTTGTCCTATATCAGATATCAGAGGTAAGTGCATATGATCCTCTGGATTTATTCTCTGGATCCAGCGACAGAGTACGCATGGCAATAAACAACCTTTTAAAGACCCCACAAAATAATTTCCGGGTTTTCCTGGATGGTTCTCTCATATTTGGGGGTTTGGGTGGTGATGCAGACACTACCAGTAGTGAAGTTGGTGAAGCATTTGAAAATTCGCTCAAGAATGTAATTCAGGCACAAGAGGGCATGCGGACACACTATTTTCTAGAACTCATCTCCGAGAAAGTGTGTAGTTCAGGGTTGTTAGATCGACTTCTTGAAGTCCAGAAGTTAGACACGACAGACATTGAAGGTGCAATTCATGCATATTATAATGTTATTTCTCAGCCTTGCATGGTATGTGGACAACCAGATAAAGATCAATCAACAAAGAGATATAATTCTCTGCATTCAATCTCGATGGAAGAAAGCTTGAAGATTGTGCGGGACTACTTGATAGCTGCAACTGCAAAGGACCTGAGTATGATAATTAGTTTTAGACCTAGAGAAGCTGGTAATGTGGAATCCCCATACAACATTGTCTCCTTAGAATCAACCAACCAAAGTTTTGACTATAAGGTATTACTCTTTCCTTCTTTTTCTTACTCTCCCTTGGGTCTAGAATAGCATGGACCCTGCACAAGGATGAATGGCACAATTCGAGAAATGGTCCAAATTTATCGTTCTAAAAAAAACACATGTTATACCATGTGAAATAAATCGTTTTACAAACTGCCTTTGGGTTCTAGAGTAATATGCCTAATTCTTTCTTGAATTTATTTTATGTGGTGACATTTCAGGTCTAGTGTCGAAAAACTTGAAATGTTTTTTAATTGTAACGTCACACAATTTGACTTTACTCGTAGTGCGACTTTTTTGTTGACAGCATAGAGTCAATATCTAACCCCGTCATCTGTTTTGTGATCTATGTTTTTCCCCGGAATGGAACCAACTTCTTTGTTTAGTAGTTTGAATCTGTATCAAGATAGGCTTTATACTACCATAATTTCCATCTCCTAATGGTGTGGCATAAATACTGGCCTACTGTCTACATGTTTAGTACTATTGCAGTCCACTCACTCTGAAATGCTGCTTCTCTAGAACAAGACTGATGATGCTGTGGCATTAATAATGGTTAACATGTAAATGCTAATGCAATCACTTAATACTGAAAAACATAGATTCTCTAACTCCAAGACTGGCTTCATTGGTTTTACCAGTGTACTAATGGATTCTTTTTGATTGAATTTCTAGGCATCTTTCATTGACCTAGACTTGAAACCTTTGGAAAGGATGGAATACTACTACAAGTTAGATCAACAGATTGTCAACTGCTATGTTCAGATGGTAAAATCCAATCATCAACTCGATCACTCTGGAAGTACTGTGGGAGCTTGATGATGGGGATAGTTTGTGGTAATCGATTAGGAGACCTTTTTGAGATTTCTCTTTGATAGATTCCTCATGAATTATCTCATTCTTTCCTTTCTTTTTGGTGACTGAACTTTCAATGAAGAGCAGGTCATAACCCACGTTTGTTGCGACATTTAATTGAACCTAATTGCCCTACTGTCTATTTTAAAATGGATGACACAATTGAAATAGAAGCATGATGCATAGTTTTCACTTGTCCAATCATCACACCATCCAGCAGCTTAGGCAGTGTATGTGATGCATCTGGTTTGAAGAAGTCTACAAAATCTCAAATAAATTCCTTTTAATAATCATAACAAGTAATAGAACAAGGAAAAATGAGTTTGTATGGACCTTCCTATTGTCAGGAATATCACCTGCAAGTCTCTTAGTTTCACTCATCGTCCCTTCCACTGGTCTAATCATGGTTGTGATTTGCTCCTGTTGTCCATCCTTGGTTATTCTGAAACCTCAGGCCTCATCCATCTGAATATTCTTCTGATAACTTTGGAAGAAACTCTATTTTCCCCTTTAACCTCTTCTTATTAAAATGATTGTGTCTGTCTTGCTGTGGAAGAGAGATGAAGGGTTTATAATCATTGGGTCAACTTGTGGGAAGGTCAATGCTTAAAATTTCCAACCTCTGTGTGTGTGTCTGTTCATGATTATACAACATAATTCTTTCTCATGGTTGGTAATCCCTCTGGAAACTGCTTTACATAAACTGCAGATGAAAGTGGTCTCAGTTCAAGACTATATGCCTAACCAGAGAGAAAACGAGTTGCAAAATGAAGTGAGCAATCTGAACATTATTACACATATTTGTTATAACATGCTATGAGCATGATTTCTCTTTTAGATGACACATATTGTTAAAACATGCTATGAGCAGGATTTCTCTTAGCAGAATTAATACATATGCACGCACTCACACTTGATTTTTAATTAGATTTCATGAACTCTCTGCAGTCTTAACAATAAATGATTTCTTCATTATCCACTTAAATGAAATTATTCAGCTACTATAGACACAGATGCTATTTACTTAATCTTTGTTTAAAAACTCACGACTGCAACACCAACTTCTCTCAGAGAGCTGATAGGCACCCAAATACTATATATCAAGGACGAAGCAGTTGTGAATTGTGATTGCATGTGATTAACTTCATTTCGCCTGTGATTTTCTTTGAGTTATTATGATTAATAACAACATCATTTAGTTTCTTTTTTATTTATTTATTTTCATCGCACTTGATTTAAATTCTTAGTGAGCTGTAGTTATCTGTTTCATTCTTGAAGGAGAGGCATATTGAAAGACAAAGAGACTTGTCAGACTTTCCCTCCCCTACTAGGATATTGATATATCAACCACATAAGCACCTTCCCATCCCAAGACCACATGACCTATTTACTCATACAGCTGGATTTTGGATAGTTTAGTGCCGTTTGTCAACTGTCATGTTCTGCTGTTTGGTGAGCCAATGGGTTTAGGTTCTAGCTTTGACACTACCCTTAGATCTATCGTTGAATTTGGTTCTAGCTTTGACACTACCCTTAGATCTATCGTTGAATTTCTTCTCTTTTTTTTGCAATCAGTGTGAATATTACCATTAACAAAAACCACTTACAAACTAAGAGCATCCAAACCTCATCACCTCTCTAAAGGTATAATGAGGAATGGCCTCAGCAAGACCAGCATCTGACTACATAACTTTTGCCAAAAACTTCTACATAATTTACTCTTTTTGTATTCTTATACATTTCTATCATCTCTACTATTTCTCGTGTAATTTTCCCCATTGTGTTGGTATGTAGTATCTGTACTCCTTGAATTGCCTCCAGTTCCTTGCTTTCCAGATGTGATACACCAGCAGCCACCACTTCCTTCTTAAACTTCTTTTTGTGCTTCATTTAATCAAATCCAATGTAGGTTTCAAATCTCTTGCAGGTAGTGAGATGTTGAACCATATTAGAAGTTCATCTCTTACCATTGCAGCATATTCACAGTCTACAAATAAATGTTTGTTTGTCTCCATCACTATAGCTTCACACAGGCAACATCTAGTGTCTTCTACATGTATATTCATATTCATCAGTCTTTCCTTGGTGAGATATCTATTTTGTATTGCTAACCACATGAAGACCTCTGCCTAGACAATGACACAAAATTCCAAACTAGTTCAGCAACCTCTAGTTTATCTTGGTTGCCTATCAGGGCAAGATAGCCACTTGTGATTGAATAGTTTCCCATTAACATTAAGGATGAATTGCCCTTGTGTGTACCAGTTCTGCATCTTGTTCTTCAGAGAGTTAATTTTCCTCTAATACCAACTACTGTCAGCTGGTGCTCTATAGGTCTAGACTGTGTCTGCTTTGATGTATATCCCATGCACCCATTTTATCCATTATCTCTCCTTACTTCCAGCTAATTGTCGTAGAAGCTTGCCTGCGAAGCAACATTCCAATTCCAAGCCACATTCCAATTCCAACTTCATTTGATATTCAATCCACCCTGCTTCTTTGGAAAACATACTTTATCCCAGAATACCAATGATACTTTCCTTTTTTCCTCAGTGCCTCTCCATAATTCTCTACATTTCTTGTTCACTTCCTTCACTACAATCTAAGGAAGGATAAGAACTGAGCCCCAAAAACTATGGATTGAAAATAGGACAGCCAAAATCACTTGGAGCCTTCTTGCATAAGATAGTTGTTTTGCATTGGTGTTTTTGATCCTACTTGTTATCTTATCAACTAATTGATGACATTCCAGCTTGCCCCACCTCTTAGATGTGAGTGGGAGTCCCAAGTATCTAATGGGAAAAGACCCTTGTGTGAAGCCAGAAATATCCGTGAGTTGCTTCTTCACTTGTTCAGTCATTCCTTTTAGGAATAGGCTGGACTTGTCCATGTTGGCCACAAGTCCAGTTGTAGCACTAAAATGAACTAAAGCTTCCATAACTCTAGAGACAGATTTGACATCTCCTTTACAAAAGATCATTAGACCATCTCCACCCACCTCTATTTTACTCCCTAATCTTTATATTTGAAGAGTAAAATAGAGAATGAGTTCTCCAACCACCCTCCATTTCACTTTTTGTTCTCCATTTACAGAGAGTTGAATAGTAGTTTTCCAAATTTGAAGAATTACTATTCACGCTCTCTATTAATTTATTCATTATTTTATTATTATTTCTAATATTTTGTACTTAACATATTATTTTCATATAAGACAATTAATTAAATCTCTAATATTCATAATTCTTTTTAAATGTAATATAATATCTTAAAAAGTATATTATTTAATATATGCTACTTTCATCTCGAATTATTAATATTTTAATTTTTTTATTTTCGTCATCTAAAGATAATTTGATTTTATTATTAATTTTCACAATAAAGAATGCCAAAATTAAATGGTCTACAATTGTTCAAACACATTAGTGATCCACGTTCCCAAAAGAAGAAATATTTCACAATGAAACAAGAATCGTGTTGAAATTATGTTGAACGTGCACTTGAGGTTTTGCAATCACGTTTTGCAATTATTGCTATCAATCACGTTTTTGGAGAAAGAAAGTGCTACATGATATAATTACTACATGTATTATACCACACAACATGATAATGCACCAATTCAAGATGTCGTAGAGGCTCCAAGTGCAACAACAGAAATAGTAGTTGATGAAAATCTTCGGTTTGAACAATTTTTAGCTAGACATAAATCATAAAGGATAAAAATGCTCATTTTAAAATTTGTAATGCGTTAATAGAGCATTTATGAGAGCAACATAATAATCTTGAAAGTTGAGCATTTATGTAATTTTATGTGATTATATTTCATTAATGATTTCACTTTTATTTGAATTGTCCATTGACTTGTATATTATATAATACTTGCTTGCAATTTCTGTTATTTATAAATTTACAAAAACTATAATTTATATTAAATAAAGAATTTTAAAAGATAAATTTTATATCACATGAAAATTACATAAATTGATTATTTGAAAAAAGAAAGAAAGAATTTATTTTATGAAATAAGAAAATAGGAAAGAAATAGAAATAATACTATTATATTGAGGAGAGAAGAAGGTTCTTTTGTAGAGAATAAATAGAAAATTGAGTTAGAGTTGATTGTCTGGACAACTCTATATTTGAAGAGTAAAACAAAAAAATAGGGTTGGAGATACTCTTAAATCATCTATAAAAACAAGGTGGTTCAATCTGAGAGCTTTACACATAGCATGGAACTGTAAGTTTGGCAAATGAGACATGCTTTTGAGTAACCTTGAGAGGTACTCCATGATTAGTTCGAATAGTAAAGGGGAGACATGATCTCCTTATCTCAATCCTCTCTTTCCTTCAACGTAACCATAACCTTTCCCATTGAGCTTGACAATGCACTTTGGAGTTGATACACATACCTTAATCCATTTGATGATTCTTGCTGGAAATCCATACCGTTTTAGAGCTTCCTCTAGGAATTCTCAACTCACCATGTCATATGCCTTCCTGAGGTCTATCTTTATCAAGTATCTAGGAGTGGTCTTCCTTTTATAATGTTTAAACATATCATTACAAATTAAGATGTTATGTACCGTTGATCTTCCTTGCACAAATGCAACTTGATTGTTTGTTACTAAAAGACTCACATCATCTTTTAATCTAATGCAAATCAGTTTTGAGATGCATTTGTAAATTACATTACAACATGCAATTGGGCTAAATTGATTGGCATGTTCTAGTACCTCCACATTTACCAATTCTGAAAGAACTCCAAAACTGATTTTGTTTATCCACTAGAAGTTGGAAGAAGAAAGCTAGGGTTGCAAGATCAAGTCTCTAAATCCCCCATTGATTGCAAGCTTTTGGCATCAAGGTATTATAGTCTTCATCCATGGATCCCTTTCCTCCATAAAGTTCCTAATTTCTCCAATTTATAAAGTTAAAAATCTCTAATTGAGTTAGGGTTTTCTTCTATGTCATTGGTTCCTTTCAATTTTGATTTATTTGATTGTTGTATGATCTATTATGCATGAATTGAGAAGTTTCCATATTTTTAAGAAGAATTCCCATGAACCCATGCTTAACCCATGTTTTTTAGATTATTATGATTGAAAGTTTTTGAACTATGAAAGGATAATTTTGGAAATATGCATGTTCTTATGAAATTGATGAAATATGATGTAAATTGCTTTGAGAGTAAAGCATATATGTTGTTGTTATTGTTAATTGTTGTGAAAGGATTCTCACATAATTAATCCATGCATGAATGTGAAAGTTTTTCTCACATAAAAGATTCTATGGTTGAAAGGTCTGCTCACCTAAAATGAATCAAAGTTAAGGAGCTATTCTTAGAATAAGGCAAGCGGCGATTACCCATGTCCTCTAATAAAAGACAAGAGGCGATTACCCAAATCCCTTAAAGAAAAGATTAATAAGACTAACGAATGTTCCGTCGGAGTTATGCTTAGCACCGAGTGGACAAGTGGCGATTACCCATGTCCGATAAACTATGTGCCACCATAGGTTTTCTAGATAAATATTATCTAGTGGATCCACGTAAGCTAGAATTTCATGGTTCTTACCTTGGCAAGTGAGAAAACCTCTTTTCAGTGTTGGGTAGACACCATATTCCATGTTAGTAGCTCACATGGTCTTACATGTCGGTTAAAGGTAATTCTTCCACATTAACGAATCAAGACTTCAAGAAGTATCTCATATGCGTTTTAAGATGATGTCTACTTGCAACGACCATGTTTTATGACTTACATTTTCTAACTCTTTTATATCATGTTTTAGCTTAGTCATTGCATATCACAAAAAATTCCCTTTTTCATGATGTCATACTCTATGCATTGCAATCATACTTGGAATATTTTGTACTAACACATACTATTGACTAAATTTCCCCAAATGTAGGGTCTGACGCTCAAGATTCGCATTTCCGTGGCTACAGATCTCTTAGTAGAACCTTGAATATTGGTGAGTCATCATGTTCCTAGGACCAAGCCTTTATTTCATATTGTCTTTACATTTCAATTTTGAACTTGATGTACTGGTTACGTCCTAATTACTCCGTTGTACTAGATGACTTTTAGACATTGTTGGAATTCTGCTTCATTTGATAAAACTCTTATGTTTTAAAACTGTCTCTTAAATCTTTTGATTTCTGTTATCTAGTATGACGTATGCTAAGTGCTTTTATGGGGCCACTCGAGGTCTTATATTCCATGTTACAACTAAGGTCTACATTGGGTGGTGACAACTTGGTATTTTAGAGCACAAGGTTTAGAAAGGTCCTAGGAAGTCTCATAAGCCACATCGAATAGAGTCTTGTTCATGAGTGTGAAGTGCGCCACATTTATGAATGAGAAGCAAGAAGATGTTTAGGAAACTCCACTTCTTTCATTAATCTAAAGTCGTGCGATAGATTTTTACTCTATAATGTCTCTCTCATAATCCTTATCTGATGCGCTACAGGATATGGCCACTCGAAGGGAATATTTTAGTAGGAATGCGGGAGAGAATGTGGAACAAGAGGCTCCTCCTCAAGTTCTGGTCGACCCTTTAGCGGAGCAAGTGACTATTTTGAGTTTAGTGTTGTTTTCCAAGTGTTTGCTCAAGCCATGACGGCTCAAGCTAATAGGGACGTTGTGGTCCCCATGAACCCAAATGTGGGTACTACAACAACTAGAGTGAGAAAATTCACTAGATTGAATCCTCCGGAGTTTCATAGTTCTAAGGTTGAGGAAGACACTTAATAGTTCATTGATGAAGTGTATAAAGTGTTGATGATCATAGGTGTGACGTCGGTGGAAAAGGTGGAATTGGCCGCTTACCAACTTAAGGGTGTTGCTCGAATATGGTTCAACTAATGGAAAAAAAGGAGGATGGATGATGTGGGTCCTCTCGATTGGGAAAAGCTTAAGGTTATTTTCCTTAATAGGTTCTTTCCCTTTAAATGACAGAGGAAAATGTACTTGAGCTTCGTCAAGGAATCATGAGTGTGAAGGAATAAGCTTTGAAGTTCACACAATTATCTAGATATGCTCCTACTATGGTTGCCGATCCTAGGGCAAGAATGAGTAAGTTTGTTTCGGGTGTCCAAGATGGTGGTTAAGGAATGTCGTACCGCTATGCTTATTAATGATACTAAAATTTCTTGTCTTGTGGTTCATGGTCAACAAATTGAAGAGGAGAAACTTAGGGAAAGGTTTAAGGAGACAAAAAGGGGTCAAACCGATGATGGTAACTTCTCACATGCAACGTTCGATGGACATGGTCGTTCCAAGTTTCGACAAAAGTTTTCCAGCCAAAGTTTCTCCAATGCTCCTCCTAAGTTAAACAAAGATAGGGTGTCTAACCCTAAGCCTCAAGGAGGAAATGGTAGTGGATTTTCATTGTCTGCTTGTGCTATATATGGAAACAAGCATGAAGGTAGATGTCTAGTTGGTTCCAATGCTTGCTTTTGTTGTGTAAAGATGGACCACAACATAAGGGATTTCGCCTCAGTTTCTAAGAATGGGGAAGAAAATTGTCGATAGGTTAACCAAATCCTTCATCCGGTTCTAGTGGGAGTCAGAAGCAAAACAAATTTTATGCACTTCATTCTCGTCATGAGCAAGAGGGTTCGCCCGATGTGGTTACCAATATGTTGAAAGTTTTCCAACTTGATGTTTATTCTTTACTTGACCCCGGTACTACCTTGTCTTTTGTGACACCATATGTGGCTTTGAGGTTTGATGTTCTTCCGAATTTGTTGTTAGATCCTTTTTTTGTCGCTACTCCAATTGGTGATTCTATTGTGGAAAAGAGGGTCTATAGAAAGTGTCCCGTCTCCTTGTCCAATAGAGTCACTCATATTGATCTTGTAGAGCCTGATATGCTAGATTTTGATGTTATCCTTGGTATGGATTGGCTGCATGCATGTTATGCTTCTATTTATTGTAAAACCTGTTTAGTCAAGTTTCAGTTCCCAAATGAACCCATCCTAAAGTGGAAATGGGGATATTCTATTCCTAAGGGTCAGTTTGTCTCTTGTCTAAATGCTAGAAAGATGATTTCTAAGGGCTGCATATACCATCTAGTTGGGGGTGAGGGATATAGATTTCAAGACCCCTACTTTTGAGTCGGTCCTCATTGTTAATTTTTTGGAGGTGTTTCCAGATGATTTACCCGATGTTCCTCCCGAAAGGAAAATAGACTTTGGTATCGACCTTCTCCCAGATACGCAACTAGTAGAACTTAAGGAATTAAAGGAGAAATTAAAAGATTTTTGGGATAAGGGTTTCATCCGACCAAAAATCTCTCCATGGGTTGCTCTGGTGTTGTTTGTTAGAAAGAAAGATGGTTTACTTCGTATGTGTATTGACTACCGAAAATTGAACAAGGTTACCATTAATAATTAGTATCCTCTCCCAAGGATAGATGATTATTTTGACCAACTTCAAGGAGCAAGTAACTTTTCTAAGATTGACATTCGGTCGGGTTATCAGAAATTGAGGATGAAAGAAGATGGCATTCCGAAGACGGCTTTTCAAACTCAGCGGTAATGTCTTTTGGTTTGACTAATGCTCCGGCAGCATTTATGGATTTGATGAATATGGTGTTTAGACAATACCTTGATATGTTTGTGATTGTGTTCATTGATGATACATTGATCTATTCAAGGAGTGAAGACAAGCATACCAATCATTTGAGGATTATATTGCAAGTCCTTAAGGACCGACAACTCTTTGCAAAGTTTAGCAAATGAGAGTTTTGGTTAAGGTTCGTGGCTTTTCTTGGTCATATTGTATCCGCTAATGGTATTGAGGTAGATCTTAAGAATATGGATGCGGTCAAGAGTTGGCCTAGACCTCTATGCCCTTCGGGCATTAGGATTTTCATGGGTTTAGCTGATTACTATAAAAGGTTTGTTGAATGGTTTTCTTCAATTACCTCTCCATTGACGACATTTACTCAAAAGAAGGTTAAGTTCATATGGTCCGAAACATGTGAAAAGACTTTCCAAGAATTAAAAGATAGACTTACTTTCGCTTCGGTGTTGACTTTACAGGAAGGAACCAATGGTTTTGTTGTTTATTGTGATGCCTCAAGAATTGGGTTAGGATGTGTCTTTATGCAAAATGGGAAAGTTATTGCCTATGGCTCAAGGCAACTTAAGATTCATGAAAAGAAATATCCTACCCATGATCTTTAATTAGCGTTTGTTGTGTTTGATCTTAGATTTTGAGGCATTATTTGTATGGTGTTCATGTAGATGTTTTTTTCGACCATAAGAGTTTGCAATATATGTTAAAACAGAATGATCTAAATCTTTACCAAAGAAGGTGACTCGAGTTACTAATGGATTATGACATGAGTGTTCTCTATCACCCCCACAAGGCAAATGTGGTGACGGGTGCTCTTAATCGGTTATCGATGTGTAGTATTACTCATATTGAAGATGATAAAAATGAGTTGGTTCGAGATGTTCATAGATTGGCCGGATTGGGTGTTTGTTTAGTTGAATCTACTAAAGGTGGTGTTATAGTTCACGATGGTTCAGAATCATCTTTTGTGGCAGATGTGAAAGCAAAGAAAGGTTTTGATCCAACTTCGGTTGAATTGAAGGAAGCGGTGCTTAAAAGGTCTGTAGAGGCTTTCTCCCATGGGGGAGATGGTGTACTTAGATATTAAGGTCGTTTGTGTGCTCCTAATGTAAATGACTTGAGAAAGCAAATCTTTCCAGAATCCCGTAGTTCCCGATATCCCATTCATCCAGGAGCCACCAAGATGTACCATGACTTGTAGGAGATCTATTGGTGGAATGTGATGAATAAGGACACTGCAGAATTTGTGGCTAATAGTCCAAATTATCAAAAAGTGAAAGTTGAGCATAAAAAACTGGGAGGTTTATCTTAAGACATTAGCATTCCTACTTGGAAGTGGGAAGATTTGAACATGGACTTCATTGTTGGTTTACCACGCACCCGATGGCAGCATGACTCGATTTGGGTTATTTAGATCGAATGAAGAAATAGGCTCATTTCATTCTTGTCAAGGTTTCTTATTCAACGGAGGACTATGCTAAGTTGTATTTGAGGGAAATGGTGAGGTTGCATGGAGTACCCTTGTCTATTGTCTCCGATAATGGTACCCAAAAGGGCCTTGGTACTCATGTGAAGCTTATCACGACCTTTCATCCACAAACTGATGGGCAAGCAGAGCGTACTATCCAAACTTTGGAAGATATGTTAAGAGCATGTGTAATTGACTTCATGGGTAACAGGGACGATCACTTGCCCTTGATTGAGTTTGCATACAACAATAGCTATCCACCAGTATTAGCATGGCTCCATTTGGGGCTTTATATGGTAGGAGGTGTAGATCTCCTATAGGTTGGTTTGAAGTGGGTTAAGTTACCTTGATAGGTCTTAAGTTAGTTCATGAGGCAATGGAGAAAGTTTGGCTTATTAGAGAGAGGTTGGAAACAGATCAAAGTCGACAAAAGTCCTATACCGATGTTGGAATAAGAGATATTGAGTTTAATGTAAATGATTGGGTCAACCTGAAAATTTCACCCATGAAGGGTGTGACGAGGTTTGGGAATAAAGAGAAGCTTAGTCCCCGCTATGTGGGCCAATATCAGATTTTGAGGCGAATTGGCAAAGTTGCTTAAGAACATGAATTGCCTAATGACTTATAGTCCGTGCATCTATTTTTCCATGTCTCCTTGTTGAAGAAATGTATTGGAGATCCGACATCTATAGTTTCCTAAGAATGTTTGGGAGTTAAGGAGAATCTATCTTATGAGGAAGTTCCAGTTGAGATTTTAGACCGGCAAGTTAATAAGTTGAGAAACAAGAAAGTTGCTTCTGTGAAAGTTTTATGAAGCAATTAATTAGTTGAGGGTGCTACTTGGGAGGCCGAGGCTGATATGATATCCTACTATCCTCAACTTTTTCCCTCCGTCCCTACTCTTGCTTGAGTTATTTAGTTCCTTATGGTTTACTCTTTCAATGTCATGTACCTTAAATATTCCCATTATTTCCTAATTATGCAATATTCATGAAAAGCTTAAATTTTGAGAAAATGAGTTAACTTGATAGATTTCTACATCTTAATGTGCATTTGAGTATGAGTTGCATATAGACTTCATGAAATGATGTTTTGAACATGCGTTAGCTTGCAGTTGATGGTTCCTACTCGAATATGTACATTTATGTGATTTCATACATGTTGGGCTGATAGGTTTGAGTTCCTACCTTACTTATGATGTTTAAAATTTCATTCGAGGATGAATGTTCCCAACGGGGAGATACTGTAATACATCGGATTTTAAGGACCAAGTGGGAAACTCACAATCCAAAACAGGACCATAAAACCCTCCACTGAGCCCCTGACACGCCGTGAAGGGGACCATGGTCCGTGTGGTGGCTCGTGGTAAGTTCCCAACTATTTGCCTTGCAGGAGTCCCTCCCACGGACGTTTAGGCGGCCTGTGGTAAGGTTGATGGGCCGTCACTGGTGTCGTTAAGAAGGTCAGCAAGAGCGGGTCCTTCCCAAGCCACTGGTCAAGGACCACAGATGACAAAACGGTATGTGGCACCCTTGACATGCTGTTAAGGCCACTGTGGCAATGGCATAGGAAGGCCCCCAATCAAAGGCCTCCTCACGACCCATGTCGGCGGGACGTGAAGGCCACTTTCAAATGGGTTCATCAGTTTTTAGTCAGCGGATTTTAGGCCTTTTCCTAATTGTTTTAATTCAACACCCTGTCGTTTTGTCCTTAATTCAAGGCCCTATATAAAGAGTTTTAACCCCAAAATCACCCAAACCAATTCATTCTCTCAAATTCTCAAAAGAAGAGGAAGTTCACCCTCCCAAAAATTTCTCTCTCTAGAAGTTTGAAGAAGAAAGCTAGGGTTTCAAGATCAAGTTTCCAAATCCCCCATTGATTTCAAGCTTGTAGCATCAAGGTATGATAGTCTTCATCCATGGAGTTCCTAAATTCTCCAATTTATAAAGTTAGAAATCCCCAATTGAGTTAGGGTTTTGTTCTATGTCATGGGTTCCTTTCAATGTTGATTTATTTGATTGTTTTATGATCTATTATGCATGAATTGAGAAGTTTCCATGTTTTTAAGATAAACTCCCATGAACCCATGTTTTCTAGATTATGATGATTGAAAGTGGTTTTTGAACTATTAAAGGAGAATTTTGGAAATATGCATGTTCTTATGAAATTGATAAAATATGATGTAAGTTGCTTTGAGAGTAAGCATATATGTTGTTAGTATTGTTAATTGTTGTGAAAGGCTTTCTCACATAATTACTCCATGCATGAATGTGAAATGCTTTCTCAAATAAAGGATTCTAAGGTTGAAAGGTCTTTTCACCGAAAATGAATCAAAGTTAAGAAGCTATTCTAAGAATAAGGCAAGCGGCGATTACCCATTTCCTCTAATAAAAGACAAGAGTGATAAACCAAGTCCTTTAAATAAAAGATGAATAAGACTAATGAATGTTTCATGTGGGATATGCTTAGCACCAAGTGGAAAAGTGGAGATTACCCATGTCCCATAAACTATGGGCCCCATAGGTTTTTTAGATTGAAATTAGTTAGTGGATCCACGTAAGCTAAAAGTTCATGGTTCTTACCTTAACAAGTGAGAACACCTTTTTCGGTGTGGGGTAGACACGAAATTCCATGTTAATAGCTCACATGGTTTTACAGATCGGTTAAAGGTAATTCTCCCACATATACGAATAAAGATTACTTCAAGAATAATCTCATATGTGTTTAAAGATGATGTCTACTTGCAATGACCATGTTTTATGACTTATGTTTTCTAACTCTTTTATATCATGTTTTTGCTTGTTCATTGCATATCACGAAAAGGCCCCTTTTGCATGATTTCATACTCAATTCATTACTATCATACTTGGTACATTTGTACCAATGCATACTCTTGCCTACATTTCCCCAAATGTAGGGTCCGATGCTCCAAATTCACATTTTCGTGGCTAGGGATCTCTCAGTAGAGGCTTGAAGATTGGTGAGTCCTCATGTTCTAAGGACCGAGCCTTTATTTCATATTGTCTTTACTTTTCAATTTGGAACTTGATGTACGGGTTATGTCTTGATTACTCCTTTGTACTATATGGCTTTGAGACATTGTTAGACTTCCGCTTCATTTGATGAAATTCTTATGTTTTAAAATTGTCTCTTAAATCTCTTGATTTCTGTCATTTTGTATGACCTATGCTAGGTGGCTTTCATGGGGACTCTCGGGGTCTTATATTCCATGTTATACCTAGGGTCTACCTTGGGACGTGATAGTCCCCGTTGCAAAGTAGCTTCCAGAAGTTTTTTCTGATGATCTACCCAGTGTTCCTCCCGAACAGGAAATAGACTTCAGAATTGACCTATCCGCTACCTATAATCCTCGTGGTTGATCAAATAGCCAACTTAGGCCAAAAGCCTAAGTTGGGGTGTGGTGAAAAGAGAAGGCAAGTCAAGAAGTGCAAGAAGAGTCCCCTTTAACCCATGGTGTTGAAAAAAATATGGAACCCCTCCATACAAAAAAAAAAACGAAAGAAAAGAAAGAAAAGGAAGAAGAAAAAGATTGAAAAAGTTATGAATAAAGTACAAAAGAAATGGGGGTTCCGAACAATCCATGGAAGTGAATAATGGGACAACTTATGAGCACTGAAGAAAATGATGAAAGAAGAGGAAAGAGAGTGTTGAAAGCACCACATTTCACGAGGATGAAAGTCACTGAGCTTAAATGACCATACCTTTGCACTCAGCCCCATTTTGAGACTTGAAAAGACCTTTTTTATCTTGAGTGAGCTGAAACAGTTGTTGATTGGAAAATACGGGCAAACCTATGGGTGAAAGCATGCATTGTGTTCTTCTTTATGAGAGTGAGCATTGCATTTGATTCCGGAACTTTAACTGATTAAACCATTGTGTGTGAATATGGAATCATTCTTTGTGTAAGGGCATTCGAATACCTTTGTTGAGCTTGAACTTGCATTTGAAGCAAGTATAGTGAGCGTGAGAATCTTTGATAATGGTGTGTCACAACTTGAGTCTTTGAGTATACAATTGATCCTTGCATGAGTAAGTTGAGTCTTGTTGTGTACATTCATGATTGAGTCTTGTGTAGCACTGTTTGAGACATCCTTTTTGAACTGTTGAACTTGAGTTTTACTTGAGGACAAGCAAAAGTTTAAGTTAGGGGTGTTGATGAGTCCACAAATTGGACTCATTTAGGGCTATATTTTGATAGAATTAGTGTCCTCAAATGCATATTTTGCCTTAATATCTTATCAAAATCCTTAAGTTTCAGGTATTTGGAGTTTGAGGCAAAGCATGGACACTACTTGGCAAGAAGAAACAAGGCGGATGAAAAGAACGAAGAAATGAAGGCCTGAAGATCGCCGAGCCCAGTTGGTGAGTCGTCGATCAGCTTGGAGATCGCCTTTTGTTCCAGTGTGCTGAGCCCTAAAGGGAAAGATCAAGTTGGTGATGAAATGGAGCAGTCGGCGCATCGCCGAGCAGTTCCGCGAAGCAGTGCCATATCGCCCAACGACTCAAAACGTGAAGAGACTGAAGGATAAAGCAAGAAGGCAATGAAATCGACCAAAAGGTGGATCGCTGAGCGTATCGGCGATCCCGACTAACTACGCCGAATGGTCCTCCGCAGCATAAATTTTCAAACACTATAAATACTTGTTTTAAATTTCTAGCTTAGTATCACTTCTATTATTCGAACTTTTTACAATTTTTAGAGAGTTTAAGTTTTAGAGGGTTTTGGAGACTTTGTTCTAAGACCTTGAAGATTCAAAGGGTTTCAACTCCAAGAAATTAGACGTGAGTCTCGAAGATTCTTCACTCTTGACGACTTAATTCTTCATACCCAATTGATGGAAACTGATATTGGTATAAATTTTTATCTCTTTTACATGTCTAGCTAAAACCCCAATTCTTGGGGTGTGATTTTGTGAATATGGGTTAAATTATCTGTTGGGTCTTGCTTGTTGATGGTTTATTTGTTGTTTAAATGTGATTTTTTTTAGTAGTTATGTATGAACTTAATGGGATTGTAGTTACAAATACGACTTCATCTTAGTGTTTTTGGCTTACTCGAGAGAGAGGTCATAAAACTAAGACTACTAAATTGATAGCCGGTGGTATTGGGTCGACATGGGTTCAGCTCGAGAGAGTGATCCCTAGTCCTTCTCCCACACATTGAGCTCGAGAGAGTGAATGGGCTAAGGTGGAGGCTATGCTTAATGTGGCAAGTCGGTGTTCGAGAGAAACCGAGTTGATTCTGGGTAAGTTGCTCAAGAGAGAATTTACCCCCACTATAGTCTAGCCTAGTCACAGATGTTCAACAATTTACTATCAAAAGCATGTACCCGATAGTTTAGTTTAACCTGTATTCCTATCACATCCCAAGAATCCCGTCTCCATATCTAGTTTCTTTATATTTTTGTTGTTTTTAATTGTTAATTAATACAAACCCCCCATTGATAACTGATGCTTGCGTCACCCCTTAGATTTAGTATGTTTATATTCGATAATGTTTATAGCTATGACTAATTATAACTTGATTTTATTTTTCTATTAATTCTCAAAACCACTCCTTGTGGGAATGATCCCAACCCTTGGTTGGGTTATATCACTACACATGATTGTTTGGCACTTGAACCGAAATAGTCTCAGTTGATTACATCGAACATCAGACACGCTTCACCAGTTGGAGGTCATCATGGTGGTGTACATACAACTGCTAAAGTTCTACAAAGTGGGTACTACCGGTCGTCTCTCTACAAAGATGCTCATGAGTTTGTTAAGAAGTGCACTCAATGTTAGAAACAAGGTGGAGTGTCCAAAAGACACGAGTTGCCTCTCACGCCCATTTTAAAAGTTGAGCTATTTGATGTTTAGGGAATAGATTTTATGGGCCCATTTGTGAGTTCGTTTGGTAATAAGTATATCTTAGTGGCTGTAGATTATGTTTCCAAATGGGTGGAGGTTGTTGCACTTCCAAACAATGAAGGAGAAAGCGTTGTTCAATTTCTGAAACGCTACATATTTACGAGATTTGGTACTCCTCGGGATATTATTAGTGATGGGGGATCCTACTTTTGCAACAAGTGGTTCTCAGCTGCATTAAGAAAATATGGAGTGAAACACAAAGTAGCACTCTGTATCATCCCCAAACGAGTGGCCAGGTCGAAGTGTCAAACCGGGAGATCAAAAGCATCTTGGCTAAGACAGTGAATGCTAATAGAACTGATTGGTCTCGAAAGCTCGATGATGCACTATAGGCATATCGTACCGCATACAAAACACCAATCAGGATGTCTCCGTATCAGCTAGGTTTTGGTAAATCTTGCCATCTACCAGTTCAATTGGAACACAAAGCATTGTGGGCATTGAAAGCTTTAAATCTGGACTGGACAAAGACCTCAAAAGAGAGAGTACAGCAGTTAAATGAGTTGGACGAATTCAGATTCAAAGCTTATGAAAGTTCAGCCCTTTACAAGGAAAAGATTAAGAAATGGCATGATGCTAAAATCCTTAAGAGGGAGTTCAGAGTGGGAGACTGGGTGTTACTATACAACTCTCGATTAGACTCTTTCCAGGAAAGCTCAAGTCCAAATGGTCGGGACCATTTAGAGTGACACAAGTGTTCATAAATGGTACCATCGAGGTTGAAGGTCAAGAAGGACATGCATTTAAGGTGAATGGGCAACGCTTGAAGTTATACTTTGGCGAGTGCCAAGAGATTTCTCCGATTGAGGTGGTGTACCTGGAAGATGCTTGAGAGCATTTCCACATCGTGCACGACATTAAATAGGGCATTTCTTGGGAGGCAACCCAAGTAGTAGTGTTTTAAAATAATGTGTGTTGATTTTGCAGGTACAAGATTTTGTGTGAGAGGAAGATGCTATTGGCAAATCGCCAAACCCATTCGGCGAGCACGACATAATCCTCCCTATGGCCATCAAAAATGGGGCTGAGATTCTGGAACATTCAGTGGGAGATCTTCATCACTTGGCGAATCATCGATATGATTAGGCGACCTAATTTTTCTCACCCTTTTACTTCATCGCTGACAACGTAACTCAATGATAGATCGGCAAAGTTCTAAGTCCATTCTGCGAGTCGCCAACCTGTTCGGCGACCTCCTGCATCCCCGCCAAATTTCCCCTTTCTGCAAGTGTCACCCACTAGAACAAAAGGTGATATTATGCTCATGGGCGCACTACCGAAGCATTCGGCGACTGTTTAATTCTCTCGCCGACTGGGCGCTTAGTGAAGATTCCTCATCACATAGCTCTGCATGTTTACATACTAGAATTTTATCTTTATTTTCTAGTTTTTATTCTTGTTTTATTAGCGGGACTGTCCGTTATCTACTCACATTGGGGACAATGTTGAATGCTCTTGGTGAGGGTGTATCCTTGGTCAGTGAATTCCGCGATATCCTTGGACCCTTTTTGACCTATTTTTGCCACCTCTTGTGTATTTAATTGTGGTTGTTCTTGTGCAAATTTGAGTATCGGTCTTGTTCAATACTGATGACTTGAATAGTGCTCTTTATCGAACAAACATGAATGTGCGGCTACGATGAGGCCAAATGAAGTTGCATAGACAATATGTGAACTTTTTGCATCTTGTTGTGACTAGCCAGTTATCAAATGAGTCTCTTGTAATGATCATTGCACACTAGTGAAAGTGTGGAGTCTTGTTTGATCTTTAGTGACAATGCCTTGTGTTATGAGCTTACCGTGAACCATGTGTGATGACACCTAGAATTTGCCCCCGTTGGTCCGGTTGACCAAGTGATGTGAGCTCTTGAAGTGATCTTAGGCAACAAATTGTAAAGAGTGAAACAATTTGACATTATACCTATTTTGTGGCCTACCTTGTGAGTGTGTGATCTTTGTTTGAGCACCCCTTGAGCCTTACCCTTTGTAACGACCCGGGAATATCCCCTAGAAGTTGCATGGCATACTCAACCCCGAAGGGGCCTAGTACAAGCCCTTATCATTGCATACTTCATAGAAGAAAAGCAGAAAATTTAAAACTTTTTCTTCAGCAATCGAAGTCACTTTTTACAAAATAGAAAGGAGTCTAAACATTGTCTCATTGGCAGTCTATCCAATTGACTACTTAGACATCTAGGGATACAACCCTTACATAGTTCAAAAATGAAACTAATAAAAGAAGCTACTAAGATATCTACCAAGTAAGATGTTGGTCCCCGAACTTGAAATTAGAGGATCACCTATAGCAAGCCCTTAGAACCAAAACTACCATCTTCATGATCCAACCCCCTACAATGTAGAAAGCATAGAAATATGGGTTAGCACAAAAATGTACTAAGTATGGTAGCCATGCACAAAACCATTAAAACATGCATGAAAAGGGACATTTCATTTGAAATCATGCTTTATGCCATTTTTGAACATCATCTTTGAAATAGTTGGAGAATGCAACCAATAAGGCAACTCACATACATTTCATTATAACCTGAAAGATATCATTATAACAACAAGCATAGTCTCCAATATCAATATAATACACATCCCAATCTTCACAATACATAGCCTCCAATTATACGAGAATACATGGTTAACCAAGACCATCACATCATGACGTAATCATCACATAAGCAACCTCTAAAACACCCTTGTGAAATGTATGGTAACTAACATGTATTTACAATGTACAACACAAATCCAATATCACATTCATACTCATTTCATGGTAAAGCAATTACCTTAGTAACCTCTAAGGAACACTTGTGCAATGTGGGGTTAGCATCCCATAATACCAACCCTACTAAGTACTCCTTTGAAGCTACCTTAGTGATGCATTACATCTTTAGACTTCATTATATGCAATATTCACAATTAAGGAAATAGTCAGGTACATTACTTGAATACAAGGAAGGTCATGCATAACAACTATCCATTCAATATACATACTTGCATTCGAATCTCATCACAATGCAAAGGAACCATCCCATGATATCCTACTAAGTCTACTTGTGCAATGTGGAAATGAAGTCCCATACCCCCATTCCTACTAAGTAAACTCACCAAGAAGTCATAGTATAGTTCATGTCTCATTCATTAACTTCATTATTATAGGGAAAAGTTGCCATAACCAACATAGACCATGTGAACTACATGGAATTCGATGTCATATAACCCCACACCGAAAGAAGGCGTTCTTACTTGCCGAAGGTAGAACTAATTATATTTAGCTTCTAAGTGGATCCACTAGCTAAGTCCTATGTTTGCCCACATAGTTATGGGATAGGGAGATTGCTACTGGAAACCCAACCTATTGCATTAGCGGAGGAGCTTCCATCTCATGAGTTTACTATAGATGACCCAACTTATTGCATTAGCGGATGGCCCTTTTCCTCATCGTCCATATCCACTCGGTACTAAGCATTATTTCCCAATTATACATAATTAGTATGGAATTGTATCTACATGTGTGAAGGCATACTTTACCCTTCGTTCAATACAACTCACTAAATAGCTCATAGATTCATTTAAAGGTGAGAACTAACTTTCAACCTTAGAATCATCATTAGTATGTGAGTATAACTTTCACACCAAGATCATGTGTTCTCATAAGAATGGACTTTAAATCAACACGATAGGATCATCATGGTCATGTACATTTCATGCATAATAATGAGTAAAGGTGCATATGAGAACTATACTTTCAATTAACTCCATTGATACATCATATTCATGTTTATGCATGGAGTGTGTGTGTGTGTGCATGATTGTCCTCACAACGGCACAACAACAACAACATTAACATCATAGACACCTCCCTTCTTAAGGGTGTCACAACATGTCCATAATATCCCAACTCATGCACGATTCACATATATTGCATTTAAGGATCTTAGACCATGTAAATTAACATATCTAATATTCATTAGAATAGACATGGATACATTCATCATAGCAACACCATCGTGATCATAATATAACATATGTACTCATATCGCATCATACTTTGTCATATCTAGGGTTATAGGGGAGAGGGGCTTTATCTCAACACTACAATACATATGGCAAGTAAGCACCTCCACCATAAGTGGATCAAGAATTCACAATTAGAATACTTGATAAGTAAACACCACCATAAGTGGATCAATCCAATCATATATAATAACTTCACATAACATACCTTCAAAGATGTCCCTTCAAGGCAAAGAGTCAAGATTAAGTCTAACATCTTAGATTTGGCACAATAAATAGAAGAACATCATAATCCAACAACATAACCAATATGATCATATTCAAGGTAATTCATATCTACAAGATTCTATCATATTCCATTCATGTCTAGATGATCTAAACTAAGGCCATTCATCAAGAAATTCATCGGCCCTAGAAGATCACATCTAACCCCTCAATTTGGATCTTTCATGATATAACCCTAGACCAAGTCAATTTCATCTTAGATTCATAGGGTAATCAAGAATACATGTAGAACTATATACTTAGATCATGTAATTACATCATAAACAACTCTAATTCAATCAATTGAATCAACTTTTAACAACATTTATTGTGTAGAGAAAAGCCATAGCTAAGGTTGGGGAAAACTCGTGGATTCTTTATATTTGAAGTTAAAACCATCTAAAATCAGTAGTAATACCAATAATAAACATAGTTCAATCTTTAAGAACAACTTAGAAAGGAATCCATGGGGTTGAGTTGAAACCCTAACTTTTGAAGATTTCTAGAATTGAATTTAAAGCTTTTGAGAGGGCTCCATGGGTGGTAGCTTCCCATGGATGAAAACCACCATACCTTAGGTGTAGAAACCCACGAAAATCCTAAGAGAAATCCTCTATCTTCAAGCCCCTATGTTGGTTTCTTCGTTGGTCTTCAATGGTGTTTTTGGAGAGAAGACTTTGGGAGAGAAAGGAAATGGGTTTTGATTTGGGGGTCTTTAGTTGAAGTGAATAAATGAATTAGTTTAGGGTCCTATAAGTTTATTTAAGTCATTAATTAACCACCTAATCGACCTCCCTTAACCCCCACTTAATTAACTAATTAAAACACTAAACCTCAACTTAACTGAAAATCTGTCAAAATAGTCCAACCTATGCCTAGCCTTCCACGGACCGTGGATCAATCCACTGGCCATGGTTGGCTTCCGTGGTTTGGGACTGTGGCTCTAAATGTTGCAGGTTTCAAGGAAAACTAAGTATGGACCCACGCCCTTCATCCACGGATCGTGGTCTGGTATATGGGTCGTGGAAAGCATCCGTAGGCCACCACTTAGGTGATCAAACCTTGCTGTCTAGGCAGCTTTGGGGGACTGTTTTGGGGTCCTCCTCAAGGACCCCTCAAGTGGTATTTGGGGAGTCTTACTCTGACATTTAACCCCTAAACATGATTTTCTAAGTATGGGAGTCACTTCTACAAGTTTTCACCCTCATACAACACTCCAAACTTCAACGACAAGGCTCTTAGAACTCACTAATTCAAATTACTAGTTTCCGGACGTTATAGTCGTTTCTTGACGTTTGACCTCTAAACTTGAAAAGCCATATTACATCTTTTAATCAAGTTTACAACTTCAACTCACATGTGAGGCTCTAGTTTCACCTGCTAGATTACGTCAAGCTTCCATTAGGTCTTACTAGTTTATACGGGGTGTTACACCCTTTTTCTTGGAAGAAACTTGATGAAATTGTGACCGTTCTTTACCCCTTCATCCTTAATCCTCATGAGATGTGGTTGATTGGAATATCCAACTTAGGCCCAAAGCCTAAGTTGGGGGTGTGGTGAAAAGAGAAAGAGAAGGTAAATCAAGAAATGCAAAGAAGTCCCCCTTTATCCATGGTTTTGAAAAATATGGAACCCCTCCATACAAAAAAAAGAATGAAAAGATTTTGAAATAAAGTGTGAAAGCACAAAAGAAATGGGGTGTCCAAAGTTTCATGGAAAAGGAATAATGGGGTGACTTATGAACATAAATGAGAATGAAGAGGAGAAGGAAAAGAAATGTTGTTCACACCAAATTTCATGAGGATAGCAGCTACTGAGCCTAAATGACTATACCTTTACACTCAGCCCCATTACAAGCCATGAAAAGACCTTTTTGATCTTAAGTGAGCTGAAACAAGTGTTGGTTGGAAAATAAGGGCAAACCTATGGGTGGAGTCATGCATGTGTTTATCTTTGTGAGTGTGAGTGTTGATCTTGATTCCGGAGTTATAAATTGTTGAACCATTGTGTGTGAAAATGGAATCATTCTTTGTGTGAGGGCATTTGAGTACTTTTGTTGAGCTTGAACTTGCATTTGAAACAAGTATTGTGAACTTGAGAATCTTTGATAATGGTGAGTCACAACTGGAATCTTTCAGTGCAAAATTGATCCTTGCATGAGTAAGTTGAGTCATGTTGTGTACATTCATGATTGAGTCTTGTGTAGCACTATTTGAGGCACCCCTTTTTGAACTGCTGAAATTGAGTATTACTTGAGGACAAGCAAAAGTTTAAGTTGGGAAATTGATGAGTCCGAAGTTTGGACTCATTTAGGGCATTATTTACAATGATTTAGTGCCCTCAAATACTTATTTGTGCAAATACCTGATGCAAAACCCTTGATTCTCAGGTACATGGAGTGAGGAACAAAGCTAGCACAGAAATGGGAAATAGAGACAACACAAGCAAAGAAGAGAAGGGAAAAACAGGCTTGATGATCAGCGATTCCACTCGGTGACTCGCCAAGTTGCCACTCTACCGCCTAAAGTTACAGAATGTTGAGGCTAAATTAGAGGTAAGTTCGGCGAGAAGTAATTCTATTTGGCGTGTCGCCGATCGCTTCGGCGTTGGATGACCAGGTTGCCAAAAGTGCTGACGGAGATCCAAGCAACTGCTGATGGGTGAGATGAAAGGAGAAAGGGTGACTCGCGAAACCACTCGGTGATCCCGATCTGGATCACCTAAAATTACAGTGGCTGGACCAAGAAGAAGTGAAAAATGAAGGCGAGAGGAAGGAACATCAGCAAGTCGTCGAACTGTCGGTGAAGCCCGACTTACCTCGTCGATTGGTCCTAAACGGTCACACATCAGACTTGCATAAATTGATTTTTGCTAGAGAGAGAAAGCATTCAAAAACGTGAGGAACACAAGATTGAGAGTAAAAACATTACCATTGTGGATTTCAAGTGATTTTAGCAAGGTTTTTCATTGAAATTTTGTAATAGAGAAGATTGTAGTTGATTTTAACTTTCAATTTTCTTTTTTACCTAGCTATGGAAAACATGGCAGATGTGGATTTTCATCTTTTTGCTATGATTGGCTAAAACCCTCTCCTTGGGGTTTTGACTATGTGACCAATTGTTGAGTTTTACTAAGTGGGTGTCATTGATTTGTGAATAATGGTGTTAATTTGAATTGTGTCTGATTTGATGCTATGTTTTGAGGTCATCTTGCATGACTAATGTCACTAGTTCAGTGTTTTGTGCTTGCTTGAGAGAGAAGTGCAAAGCCAAAGTAGCAAGTTTAGCATCCTTAGTAGTGGGTCTCTATGATTTCAGTTTGAGAAAGTGAAACATGGAATCTATCCTTTGTATCTAGCTCGAGAGAGTGGATTTGATGAGGACAAGGGTTGGGCATCTTCTGTCTAGTGTTGAAGTTCAAGAGAATTCGACAAAGATAAGGTAATTGTTCGAGAGAAAATTGCTTTACATGTAGTCCTACCTACCCACGACACTTTATCCCATTGGGATCATCAATGTTCATCCACTAAGTTGAATTCAATAATTGGTTGGTCAATTCCCCAAGTGTTACCTCATTATTTGATAATTTCGTGTCAAGTGTTGAATTGGATTGATAATTATAACCTGAAAATTCGAAGCTTAAACCAAAAAGGTGTAGTAAGTGTTCAGTTGAAGAGATTGTTGTCATACTTCTATAATTGAATTCGAAGGAAAACCTACTCTCTGTGGGATCGACCCCAACTCATTTAGTTGGGTTATGTACTGACTAGCGATCATTGACACTTAGAACTGGATGAAATGTCTTTGAAATGTTAATCAGAAAGTAAGTCTAGATTGTGATTCTCTATCTAAATTAATGCTCGTTTGCTTCAATGGTGATCGTCTCGTATCTAAGGTGTTAAGATTGTTGTTTCAATATATATGTTATCATAAGTCAAACATGTGCCTGTGAGTTTCATATTTCTTTGTTAAATAGCATATTTATTATTTTGTAAATTGCTTTGATGATTTCTTATTTGTAAAATCATGATTTAGTCACAACTAAATTGAGGACCATATTCGTTCTTCCCTAAAATAAATTATTCGATTTTTCCTTGATTGTTGAGAGTTTTACCAAAATTAATGTCGTAATATTGTATGTAAGTAGATCTCTGTTATTTTATTGGCTAAGTCAGTAGCTTGATTAATTCCTATTTAATTAATTATTGGTTCAATGTTTTCTCTTGCAATTAGGACAGGATGTAGCCTTCCATAAATTGTTGATTGTCTTTGCTCAATTTGTGGTAATTTGCTGGAATCTTTCGCCCATGGTAAATCTTCAAATTAACAAAAAAAAATGCAATATTTTTTCGTTATAAATTCCTCGTGCTCATTTTATATTATTGAAGTTTGCAGTAATTTATTATTCAATTTTGGTAATTCGGAAAAAGGTAAATATATTTGGTGCATAATTATTGCTTTCCTTCAATTGATATGTCCTGCTCTTTATATATTTTTATTCACTTGTATCTCTTTACCTTATTTAGTGGATTAGTTTGGTACTTTTTTGGTAATAAATAAATTAAAATGTTTGACCGATTCAGTTCTCCTTTAATAGGAAAAACTGACGCATAATTGATTTTGTTTCCTTATTAAGGTGCTCCTCATTGCTATATAAATAGATCCTTCTCTCATTCTTCTACTCACTTTTCACTCACGCTTCTATACACTCAGACATTCTAGCAATAAGCTAAAATACTCTCTACTCTCTAAAATAAGTATAATAAAACTCTCAGAAACGTGAGCATTCTCCCTTGTTGTTTTGCAATGTTCGGGTCGATTATTGGATTAAAGTATGTCTTCATTGTTGTTTTTCTTTAACTGTTTAACCGGTTAGTGACTTTCATATATATTTAATTTTCTGTTCTGCATCATTACTTATTTACTTTTATCCATAAGCCTAAACATGGTTATTGATAAATAAAAGGAAGCATCCGGATCAGTTTTCTTCTCTTTTTCTATATGTGTGATTGTATATGTGTAATTTGTTGCTCAAATAAATGTATGTATGTCTTATTCTACCTAGGTATATAAAATATGTATTATTATGTGTGTTTTGTATTATATTTGTAGTGTATTGCTTTCTTTCATTTAGCAAGATCTGGAATATTGAGTGCTAGTTTGAAGAGTCGTCAGGGATGGAATTTCGGATGGGATTTAGTGTTATTTTAATTTGTATTTATTATATTTATTTTTCATTCTTGTAATAGTTGTATTAACTCTATCTCTCTATTGATGTTTGTGTAATCAAGACACAACTTCCAATGCAAGTGTCTACGATCGTAAAATAGTAAAGTAACTCAACAAGGGTTGGGGTCGAGTCCCAAGGGAGTGGGCTTGAGAATTAATAGAAAAATAAAATCAAGTTCTAATTAATCATAGCTAAAAACATTATCGAATATAAACATGTTAAATCTAAGGGGTGACGCAAGCATCAATTATCAATGAGGGTTTGTCACAAGTAAGTAAAAACAGCAAAAATGCAAAGAGTACTAATCAAGGAGAGGGGATTCTTGGGATGTGATAGGAATATGGGTTAGACTAGATCCTTGGGTACATGCATTTGATAGTAATCTCGTTGAATATTTGTGACTAGGCTAGACTATAGTGGGGGTAAGCTTTCTGTTGAACAACTTACCCCGAATCGAATGGATTCCTCTCGGACACCTACTTGCCGCATGAAGAACGGCCTCCGCCTTAGCCCACTCACTCTCTCGTGCTGAGTGTGTGGGAGAAGGACTAGGGTTCACTCTCTCGAGTCGAACCTCTTGTCGACCCACTCCCACCGGCCATCAATTTAGTAGTCTTAGTTTTACGACCTCTCTCTAGAGCAAGCCGAAAACACAAAGGTCAAATCATATTTGCAACTACAATTTCATTAAGTTCCAACACAACTACTAAACAAAATCACATCTAAACAACAAATAAACTATCAGCAAGCAAGACCCAACAATTAATCTAACCCATATTCACATAATCACACTACAAGAATTGAGGTTTTAGCTAGACATGTAAAAGAGAGAAATTTATACCAAAATGAGTTTTCATTCAAATGGATATGAAAATTTTAGTTTCAAAACAAGCCAAGAGTGAAGAATCCAAGAGACCCAAACCCAAATTGTTGGAGTTGAAACCCTTTGAATCTTCAAGTTCTTCAAAACCCTCTCCAAACTTAGAGAGAAAATTCTAAGTCTATTATTAAAACTTAATAATAAAACTTGATAATAATTTCTACTCTGATACTAAGCTACAACTCTCAACGAGTATTCTGTGCTGCAGCGCATCATTCGGCGTCGTTAGTCAAGGTCACCGATCAATTCGGGCGATCCGCCCTTTGGTAGGTTTCATCGTCGTCTTGCTCTATCCCTCAGCATCGTCGTGTGTTGGATCATTGGGCGATATAGTACTGCTTCGCGGAACTGCTCGGCGATATGCCAACTACTCTTTTTCACCGCCGATCTGATCCTTTCTTTTAGGGCTCAGCACACTGGAACAAAAGACGAAGATAAGACCTTTTGGCGACTCGCCAAATGGGTTCGGCGATTCTCAGATCTTCATTTCGTCACTCTTTCAGCTGCCTTTGCTCCTTTTTGCCAAGTAGTGTCCATGCTTTCACTCAAACTCCAAATACCTGAAACTTAAGGGTTTTCATCAGATATTGAGACAAAATATGCATTTGAAAATACTAATTCTATCAAAATATAGCCCTAAATGAGTCCAATTTGAGGACTCATCAACACCCCCAACTTAAACGTTTGCTTGTCCTTAAGCAAACTCAAGTTCAGCCGTTCAAAAGGGTGTCTCGAACAGTGCTACACAAGACTCAATCATGAATGCACACAACAAGACTCAATTTTCTTATGCAAAGATCAAATGTGCACTCAAAGATTCAAGTTGTGACTCACCAATATCAAAGAATCTCATGCTCACAATACTTGCTTCGAATGCAAGTTCAACCTCAACCAAAGTGTTCAAATGCCCTCACACAAGGTATGATTCCATATTCACACACAATGGTTTACAATTTAAAGCTTCAGAATCAAATGCAACGCTCACACTCATAAATATGAACACGATGCATACTTTCACTCATAGGTTTGCTCGTATTTTCCGATCAACATTTGTTTCAGCTCACTCAAGATCGAAAAGGTCTTTTCAAGGCTTGTAATAGGGTTGAGTGCAAGGTATGGTC
The DNA here is from genome assembly GCA_036250505.1 of Solanum acaule. Classification (NCBI taxonomy): domain Eukaryota; kingdom Viridiplantae; phylum Streptophyta; class Magnoliopsida; order Solanales; family Solanaceae; genus Solanum; species Solanum acaule. The sequence continues at coordinate 29,441 of JAJOOR010001318.1, forward strand.
ATTTAGGCTCAGTGACTTTCATCCTCATGAAATGTGGTGCTCACAACACTTGCTTTCCTTTTCCTTCATCATTCTCTTTAGTGCTTATAAGTCATCCTATTATTCCCTTTCCATGGATTGTTTGGAAACCCCATTTCTTTTGTACTTTATTCCACAACTTTATTTTTCATTCTTTTTCTTTTTCTTTCTCTTTTCTCTCTTTTTTTTATATGGAGGGGTTCCATTTTTCTCAAAAACATAGGTAAGAGGAGACTTTCCTTGCACTTCTTGACTTGCCCTTAGCTTTTCACCACACCCCAAACTTAGGCTTTTGGCCTAAGTTGGCTATTCAACTAACCACAACTTCATGAGGATTATGGGTGATGGATAAAGAAAGGTCATTGTTTTCATCAAGTTTCTTCCAAAGAAATAAGGCTAAAGGGGTGTTTAAAAGAGGTTCACACACTCACAAGGTAGGTCACAAAAGAGGTATATGTCAAATTGGCTCACACTCTTAGAAGTTGCCTAAGATCATATCAAGAGATAGCATCACTTAGTTTATCGGACCAACGGGGCAAATTCTAGAATCCATCACGCATAGTTCACAGGTAAGCTATCACACTAGGCATTGACACTATAAGTCAAACAAGACTCCACACTTTCGCATGTGTGCAATGCTCATCACAAGAGACTCAATTCGGTACTAGGCTAGTCATAATGAGATGCAAAGAGTTCACATATTGTCAATGCAACTTCATTTCGCCTCATCGTAGCTGCGCATTCATGTTCGTTCGATTGAGAGCACTATTTAAGTCATCGGTATTGATCGGAATCGAGACTTAAATTTTGCAAAAGAACAACCACATTCAAGACACAAGATCATTTTGCAATTTAAAATAAAAGGAGCCACAAGCTCAAACATCCACGCAAAGCAGTGTAATAACACAATAATAGCTCACAACCCAAAATATATAATCAAAATAAATATGCACAAAGGTAGGCCTCACCCTACCTCAAACAAAAATCATTTGTCCTCAAATCCGAATAAAAGTATCCAAAAGTAAAAGTAAGTAAGACAGAGAGAGAGGTAAAGAAAAGTCATGTCTATGCAGTCTCTCCATCTGTCGGGGCCTCAGTTCCCGGTGTAGCAGTATGAAGTTGGGCATCAGTGCCCGGAGCCACCTCAGAGGGAATAGCAGTGCTAGATCCACTAGGGGCTGTTGTGGATGTCTCATCGGCGATGTCTAGATCACCGGCTGCACAATCGTCCCCACAAGATATGACAAATATCTAAATATGCTCTGCTCTCGGCTCTCAATCATCTCCTCATCATGTACTGCTATTAGCTCCTTGTCGATCTCTGCATCTGGCTCCTCATATGTTGTGCCACCCCTCTGTACATCTCTAGTGGTAGCCAGAGGAATCCCTGAGGTCTTAGGAGCATCCTCGTCATCTGCACCACGCATCAATGAGGTGAAGTCGATAGACTTCAAATAGTCTACGTCCTTCCTCAAATCTGCCACTTCGGCTTTCAATGCTGAAACCTCGGATGTCTCCCCCTGTCTGCTCTCACAAGCAGTGACTCTAGTAGCCAAATCATCAACAGAGGCCCTAAGGGGGGTCAGTGCAGCCAAGATAGCACTATCGATCATCCCTGGAATGGATCTCACCAATCGAGTCGCTCTCACATCCGCTGAATAGGCCAGTTGTCCCATATTCAGGATCATGGCCTAAGAAATCCTGGCAGGCTGGGAGGAGGAAGAAGCACCTGGTACCTGTGAAGAAGAGGAAGGAGCGGATGTACCTGAAGGCTCAGAGGCTGGAGTAGGCGAAGGTGCCTCTGCTGGTAACGAGTCAACATCAACTTCCAGAGAAATATCTGCCGAAGCTGCTCTCCTCCTGTCAACCTCCTCTCGTGTAAACTCAGCCTCAATACGTTGGATGTCAGTGGAAGAAAACGAGGTGACCTCAATATCCCTTGTAGTGTCTCGAGATACTCCAGCACCTTGGCACAACTCTGTGATCAAGACTGGGAATGGCAGAGAAGTCTGCTTCTACTTGGCCCTCATGGCCATCTCTTGTGAAATCAGCAACCCCAGATCGATGCGCCTCCTGGACATGATAGAACCAAGGCAAGCTGCCTTAGGATGGTGCAAAATGGACTCATTATGGGATGGCATAATGGTGCTGCTGCTGAAACCAAACCAGAACCTGGCAGCGATGTTCAAGTCCCTCTTCTCAATAGGTGCCCCTGCATCCATCCACCTTAGGGTGGTGTCAGAAATCAGAGGAGCCAGCCAACCCTTCAGGTCATCTAGGGATTAAACAATAGGCAACCCTTCGTAGGTAAGTACAGAGTGCAGCAGTCTACCCAATACAGTGTTAATATACTCGTTGTGGCACTCAACTTCCTTGCCTTTAACCATAACCGACTTTACCGGTCTAAACTCTCTTTCCTTCTTCTTATTCTTGGGCACAAACTCCCCATAAGTTGTGTAAAGTTCCCTAACCCAAGAAGGAATGTAAGGGCCTCGGGGCCTTGTGAACTGCTCAAACTTATGGTATCGAAGGGTGTCAATCACATCGGGATGCTTGCCTTCCCGGTCCTCCGTAGATAATAGCTTCTCCTCTATGATGGTTCGTACCCCCTCACCTTTCAGTCTGTTCAGTAGTCTATGAGGAGGAACGATAGGGAGTGTAGCACTGGCACGGAGTCTGTTGCTGAAAGAGTGGCAGCTGAGGGAATATTGGTGGATGTAGACTGAGATCTGGTCCGAAGTTCATCCCTTCGGTTTATCAAAGGCTACTCACCTTTTGGTTCTGAAAAATTAACCTGGGTTTCAATAGCTACTCCTTTTCTAGCTATATGCTTCTTCCTTTTGCCTTTATCTCCCGGTGGGAGTTCTTCTCCTCTCCTCTTTGGAGGATTTGACCTCCCCTCGTTTATGGTTATGCCCTGTGCTTTCTTCTGAGGTTGTGTAGTTAGATTTTTGCGTACCATATCTGCAAGAGATTGGGACAAATTAGGAGAAAATTCAAACATAAACACAGAAAATCTATTGCATACAGGCTCGCCGATCCATTCGGTGAGTCGCCGAACTTCTTTGGCGAGCTAAGTCGGGCTCGCCGAAGGGATTGGCTTAAAAATTATAGCAAGTTGGCGATGGAAAGGCCCTTTCGGCGAATTGCCGACTACTTTCGGCGATCATGGGTTTGTCCGCCGAAAGTTACAGTGTAACAGAGGTTCAGGGGAGCATACAAAGGGTGATCAAGAGTACTTTCGGTGAGTTGCCGAGTACTTTCGGCAACCAAAAGCTTCTCGCCGAAAGTTACAGACTCAAACAACACATAAAGCATGAATTTAAAAGCGAGATGGGGTCATTAGGTGAACCGCCGAGTGGTTCGGCAAGCTCGACCTAGCTCACCGGACAGCTCAATGTGCCCATTTTTAATCCACCTTCTCGAATTTAACCCCACAACCCCCGATAACAAAATCAAAGCATGCACTAATGAAACTCAAACAAGACCCGTACTACCCATCACCCTGGGATACTCAGATTTTTCCCGATTTTGCCAAATTTAGCCATTTGACAATATTTGCTCTTAAGAGTGTTATCACCTGCTCTATCATTAAGCAATTTTCATCATTTAGAACAAACATGGGTTACTCAGACTTCACCCAATCAATCTAAATGACACGCAAGCACAACACAATGCAAATTCATTCATTTAAAAGCACAAAAATTACTGGCATATGACGATCAAAACAATAAGGGCAAGATTTGTAAATTAAAATAGGTGTTTACGCATTCTAATTCTATCAGAGAGGTCCAGCACACAACAATACAATACGATCATTGCAAATGAGAACAAAATTTTCGAATGTAAACTCGGGATTCGGAAACCAACCTTAAATGTCTATTGAAACACGATTGAAAAGCTAGGGGACAAACAAATCCTAGTTCTGAGCACCAATCAACAACTAAAATACTAATGGAGAGCAAGAACATTAAAAATACTAACTTGGTGTGAGTTTGTGAAGTTTAAAAGCGAGGGAAAGTGAAGAAATTCAAATTCTGAAACCTTTGTCCATTATAAACCGTCCAGTTCGCGTCCATTCGGCGATGTTATTTGCACTCGCCGATCCACTCGGCGACACACCGAGTGGTCACTTGCCCCACCATTTTCGATAGGATCATCAGTTTCTTAGGGGTCAAGACGACGGTCTGAATTGAGGTCACTGAACAGGTTGGCGACACACCGAACTGCTTCTTGAGCTCGCCGAGTTTTACAGGCTCTGAATTAAATTTGAGTTGAGCCAAACGGCGGGTCGAGTCGGGCACGCCGACCATTTTGGCAATTCACCGACTGACCATTTTACTCGCCAATATGCGTTCTCCAAACACTTTCAGCATTTAAACCTACACCACTAACACACCATTATTTATAAAAGCAAACAAAAGCATTTAAAACCTTGGGTTGCTTCCCAAGAAGCGCCTTAGTTAACGTCGTGGCACGACACGAGTCCTTACTCACTCTCCATTGGTGGGGTTGGTCCTAGTGTTACTAGGTAACCCCAATAGTTCATTTGAGTGAAGATGAGGCATTGCATAACTTATGAGTGTCCTGATCAGCTTGATCGATCTAGAATGGGAGCCAATCATTTGATTCAACACTTCAATATTCTCCTTTATCTCTTCCAACATTCGATTTTGTTCGGTGATATTTTGGAGAATGATTTGGAGTGTGTCCTCGACACGAGTGTTCTCCCTGTCTCTAGACTGTTTCCGCTCATGAAGAGGTATATACCTCCCTTGACTCTTACACTGGTTTTCCACCTCTGATATTTTGGTGGCCAACTCGTTCAGCTGAGTTACCAGTGCGGTTAACTTGAAGTCCCTCTTGACTTCTTGACTCATCTTAGCTGAGTTGCCACCATTTCCCTCAGCTATGCTCAGGGTATCTGCCTTCATCAACAACTTAAAGAAAAGCAAAACTAAAAATTAAGTTAGTAAACTACGATTACCAAAATCAAACTTCGTCTTAACCAAAAAATTTCACGTAACACCACTCCACAGCAGCGGCGCCATTTTGATGTTTGCGTAATCAAGATACAACTTCCAATGCAAGTGTCTACGATCGTACAATAGTAAAGTAACCCAACCAAGGGTTGGGGTCGAGTCCCAAGGGAGTGGGCTTGAGAATTATTAGAAAAATAAAATCAAGTTCTAATTACTCATAGCTAAAAACATTATCGAATATAAACATGTTAAATCTAAGGGGTGATGCAAGCGTCAATTATCAATGGGGGTTTGTCACAAATAAGTAAAAACAGCAAAAATGCAAAGAGTACTAATCAAGGAGAGGGGATTCTTGGGATGTGATAGGAATACGGGTTAGACTAGATCATTGGGTACATACTTTTGATAGTAATCTCATTGAATATTTGTGACTAGGCTAGACTATAGTGGGGGTAAGCTTTCTGTTGAACAATTTACCCCGAATCAAATGGGTTCCTCTCGGACACCCACTTGCCGCATGAAGAACAGCCTCCGCCTTAGCCCACTCACTCTCTCGAGCTAATTGTGTGGGAGAAGGACTAGGGTTCACTCTCTCGAGTTGAACTTCATGTCAACCCACTCCAACCGTCTATCAATTTAGTAGTCTTAGTTTTACGATCTCTCTCTCGAGCAAGCCGAAAACACAAAGGTGAAATCGTATTTGCAACTACAATTTCATTAATTTCCAACACAACTACTAAACGAAATCACATCTAAACAACAAATAAACTATCAGCAAGCAAGACCCAACAATTAATCTAACCCATATTCACATAATCACACCCCAAGAATTGGGGTTTTAGCTAGACATGTAAAAGAGAGAGAAATTTATACCAAAATGAGTTTGCATTCAAATGGGTATGAAGATTTTAGTCTCAAAACAAGCCAAGAGTGAAGAATCCAAGAGACTCAAACCCAAATTGTTGGAGTTAAAACCCTTTGAATCTTCAAGTTCTTTAAAACCCTCTCCAAACTTAGAGAGAAGATTCTAAGTCTAATATTAAAACTTAATAATAAAACTTGATAATAATTTCTACTATGATACTAAGCTACAACTCTCAACGAGTATTTATAGTTTTCAAATATTTATACTGCAGCGGATCATTCGGCGTCATTAGTCGAGGTCACCGATCAACTCGGTGATCCACCCTTTGGTAGGTTTCATCGCCGTCTTGCTCTATCCTTTAGCATCGTCGTGTTTTGGATCATTGGGTAACATAGGACTGCTTCGCAGAACTGCTTGGTGATACGCCGATTGCTCTTTTTAATCGCCGATCTGATCATTTCCTTCAGGGCTCAGCACACTAGAACAAAAGGCGAGGATAAGACCTTTTGGTGACTCGCCGAATGGGTTCAGCGATTCTCAGATCTTCATTTCATCGTTCTTTCAGCTGCCTTTGTTCCTTTTTGCTAAGTAGTGTCGATGCTTTCCCTCAAACTCCAAATACCTTAAACTTAAGAGTTTTCATCAGATATTGAGACAAAATATGCATTTGAGGACACTAATTCTATCAAAATATAGTCCTAAATTAGTCCAATTTGAGGACTCATCAACTATATATGAAATATATTTGGGGGATAGTCTAAAAGGGGAGGGGATATACGTGCTAATTGTTTCCTTTTCTTTTAGCTTAGTTTTATTTATTATGTGTGGTTGTTATAAATAATATGCCTAGTTACAGGCAAATTGGAATTTCTTAATAATCAGTTTAAAATCAGCCTGTCTTTATAACCGTTTTAACTAATAACTCATCTTCATCATGTGTGAAATCCTAGAACTGTTTGGGATCTGATTTGTAGGTCAATATGTTAATTTAGTTTGGTCGATCATATAATTAAAAGAATTTAAACATGTCAATCAATTAGAAATCATATTTACCACTGTTTATTAATTATCTTGTTATAGAACCATGTTCATAAGGATTAATTGCTTTTATGTGTTATCTGAGGTTTAGAAATCATGCCTATAAGAGTTACAATATTTTCAATCTTTCAATCACTTAGAAATCATGTATATAGGTTTATTAATTAATTTTCAGCATGTCACTCAATCTGGAATTGTAAATCAATTTTAGGATCTTAATAAATTAGACTAATTATTTACCTGTTGCAATTTTGATGTGTTTTTTTAAATTAGTAAATAAATAATCTCCAACATGTTTAAAATTGAGATAAGTCTGCTATGCATAGTCTGCCACTTAAAATAATCTAGCTGGCTCTAGCATGTTATAACAAAATAAAATCAACTTATTTGCATATTTCCATCACTTGTAGTGTCTAAATATTTTCTTGCATGTTTAAGAATTAAATCAGCTTGGTAACAATTTCTAACTAATATCTGCACTGTTTTAAACTAATCTACCCTAATTAAATCTATCCGAAATAATTATTTTTTGCATTGCGACGAACTATTTTTTTCACTTTCAATAAATTAATAAACAATTATTGCATGCTTTATTTACTGGTCTGCCCCTGATTACATTCTGGTTAAAATAAATAATTTTTGCACTATGTCATAACTTTGTGCCCATTTTAAAATTAATAATTATACTGTTGTACTGCTTGTCAATGTGTTAGTATGCTCACACACTTAGCATGAGACCTTTCACTAATTATGTGTGTTTGCTAGCATGCTAATAAATTAAAATCTAGAGGCCAATATGAGCTTTTACATGCTAAATGTTGTCCAATATGTTTTTCTTGGTGTCTAGAGGGCCTAATTAAGAGCCTATATTTTCTTTAGTCTAAAACCTTCCTAGTAGTAGTCCTATGCCTCTTGGACATTAAGCGGGGATGCTAGGCACCTTCTAGGACGCTATGCATGCAGAAGGTGGGATAAGGGTAGTTAGACCCTTTAACGGAGATGATGAAAATCGACTCGAGCTTAAAATGACAAACATTGGTTTTGTCTTTTTCGAATAATAAGCTGAGCGTTGATCCGTAGAAGGGTGTTTGTTTAAGTTTTGGAGTCTCCCTTTTTCCCTTTTCTTATTTTGTTTGTAATTAAAAATGCTTGGGGTAGTTTAATTAGAAAAATGATTTTCGCCTATCTATTTGTCTACTTTCTATCTTCTCGCTTATTCTCTTAATTTATATCAGTATTAATTGTTTAATGTTATTTATTTCCTAGTAAGCATGTTTAATCAAATAATAAATCAATGAAGTGACCTTAATTGCTAATTGTAACCCCCACATATATTGTATGAGATACGATCGGGACCCACCTTTATGGACCTAGAGGGATGCTTAACACCTTCCCATCAAGGTAATTTGAACCCTTACCCGATCTTTGGTTCGTTGACATTTAGTTAGATTAGTTAGGTTAGATAGGTGCCCTAACGCGTCTTAATTTATTAGGTGGCGACTCTTCACTTCACCCAAATCCAAAAGAGTTGTTAGGTCGTGCACCAAAACCCGTTTTGCAAAAAATGAGGCGCGACATTAATCATTCAATTTTTAAGCTTTTGCATGCTTAAGTTAGTCTTCCGCTTGTAGTCAGCCATGATGAGGGTTCACTTGGGGACCAGCAATGGTTCTTGAGTGCCAGCCACGTCTAGGGTGTAGACTCGGGTCGTGACAAACTTGCAGCAGTATTAGTGAGTCTTTATCTCCTCGAGAGCATCACTTATGTTCCCATTTCAGACATTACTTATAGTTTTCAATTTTGTTAAGAGTTAGCTAAGGGCTTGTCCTAGAAACTCTCTATGATTAGAGGTTTTCATATAGACATATAGATTTCTTCTTATGTTCTTATGTGTCAGATTCTTCTATTGATATGATAGTTATTGAGACTTGATTTTTCTTGTCAGTTTATTCTATTTATGTATAATATCTTAGTGTCATGCTATGTCATGTGATTAGCTTGGGGTCACTTGTGGCTCTAGGCACTGTCTCGCATCTAGAGAGTAGTCTTGGGCATGACACCCAGGTAAGTGGTATCGAGTTTATGGGGATCATTAGGTTGTTGTTTGATTATTTTTGGTATGCTTAGATTCATGAGTAGTTAGTAGACTGATTTTATCCTTGACTTTCTTACATGATTACTTTCAGTATATTATGATATTGTTCAATTATTATATTATCTTTCATACTCTATACGTTATTTCGTACTGATGTTTCATTGCCTGGGAGTGTTGCATTCTTACCTGCATGTTTTGACTGACAAGTACATAGGCCTTCTTAGTAGTTTAGCCAACAGATTGTTCAGCTCCACATCTTCCAAAGTTGCTAGATCTAGAGTTTTGCTAATGTTTTGTCATGTTTGGAGTTCTATCCCGACCAAGTATGGTACTTTTAGAGGATTGTAGATTTGGGTTGTATAAATATGTGTTGTCGGTTGTAATGACCTTGTTATTTTTTCCTTTTAGCATAGTGGTCTATTGGTCTTGATCATATATGATTATTTTGTTCAATTTATATATTTTTAGATATCATGGTGGCCTTGACACATGATTTGGTATGAATTTTTTTGATTAACTGAGCTGATTGCAGCTTTTTCCATAGGGGCCTTGACCCCGAAGACTTATTTTAAAGTAGAGATATACTTTCTTTCTTTTTTGAGTTTATGGCTGGTATTACGCTGATATCATAATTATCCAACAAAGGTCGATTTAGGGTCAAGTATAGCATCAAGTACCACGTGCATCTCTAAGTTGGGGTGTGACATCTTCGCCCCATTTTAAAGATTGTTAACTTTGCACTTTATTTTGATTCTTCGTTTTTTCATTCTTTATTAAAAAAAAAAAAAACTAAATCTACTAATTGAATCACTCCGAGCAAACATCACCACCTATGAAGCTTATTAAAAATGATAAATTTGATAGAATCCATTTGAGTCCTCTCAATTTTTCTCTATCGACGATTTTGAAATGATTTATCAACATCAATTTATTTTTCACAAACGTCTCTACAATCACCCCACTAAGAAACTCATGCTTCATACTCCATCCGTTCGAATTTATTTGACAAATTTTGACTTGGCACACCAATTAAGAAATCAATAATTGATATATTGAGTTTACTATTTTATCTCGGCGAAATGATTTGATGGACCCCTATACTTGTATGAGTTTGTATTATGGACCCTTCTATTTAACTCTTTATCAACTGAACACTTAAACTTATTAAAACACAATATATCAAACCCTTTGACCATTGACCATGCTTATGTGGAATTAAGATGGATGAGTTGGTGAGAGAGTGTAACCACACACATGTAAAAGCAAGTGAATAACATATTTAAATTTAAAAAATATAAAATAATTTTTTTTTTAAAAAAAGGTCATCTTCTTCCCCCCTCACCTCACCTTCTTCAGTCATTCCCATCCCCGCCCCAACCTTCTTTTTCAGCCCACCCACCATCCCAATCCCCATTTTCAGGCATCCCCAACCCCTTCTTTCAGGCTTCAGCTACACCCCACCCTTCTTTGCCTCAACTTTCTTTTCAGTCACCCCCACCCTTGGTAGACCCAATTCTTTTTTTTTCTTTCATTTTTTTGTTTTCATTTTAGTTTTAGCAAACACTACTATTTAAGAATAAAATTTTCAAATACAAAAGGCTTACAAAGGAAGTAAAAGAAAAGGAAATAAAGGAAGATTAATTTAGATCTAATTTAAGATTCAAGATTTTCTTTTCAAGACTTCTATTTTCGATAAACCTCTTTTTTTGGTATAAAGACAAGTTTTAAATGGTATGAAAAGAGACTAAGAGGGTGGAGGTAATGGTGGTGATGGTGGTTGTTGGTCTGGAGAAGTGGACAGAAATTGGAAGAAGGTGAGAGAAATAAGAATTTTACTTTAAAGAATTATTTACCTTTTACTTAATATTTTGATTAATATTTTTAAAAACAGTTAATGAAGATAATTATGATGTGTTATTAATTTATGTGACATGGGTTTGACATGTCATCTATTTGAGGGAGAGTGAGTTACACACATGATAAGAGGGGTTTAAAAATCATCTTTTGATTGAGTTTAAGGGTTTAGTTGGTAAAGTGTTAAGTAAAAGGATCCACAATACAAACACATACAAGTATAGGGGTCTATTAAATCATTTCGCCTTTTATCTCTATTAATTAATAGGGTCTCAAACATATTTACTCACTACATTTTTCAAAGATATTAACTCAATGTTAACAAATTGAGGATATAATAGGAAAAAATTGTCCTTTCTTAATTTGTAAAAATGATAAGGAAAAGTATAAATCAAACTAGAAAATATTTGACAAGTAAAACCGAATAGAGTGAGTAGTTTTTTTCACTATCTATATTAGATTTAATTCTCATAGTTTATTATAAGAAGGAAAAGAAATTTTGATATCACCGAAGGAGTCGAGGATGGCAGGTGACTGGGAAGAAAAAGAAAGGACAAAGGGTTAGGTGGGTGAGTGGATGGGTTTGTTTGGAGGGGGGGAGGTATTTTCTTATATTCTTCTTTTTGTTGATTAATCTTTTGGATTTTTCATTTTTCAAAATTGGAAATTCATATTTTATAGTTAGATTGGGCCCATGTGGCACATATCATTATTCATGACTGCTACAAGACAACACGCACAACACTTTTAGAGCTAGTAGTCATAGTGTTCAATAGATACATATTTGTTAATTTTAGAGTGTCTAATAGGTAGTAATCTAGTTGAGGTGTCTAAGCGAATTCATATAATCATCTCATATTTTTCAAATACAAATATTGACCCACAAATTTATATTTTATAAAAGAAATAGTCTACTATTTTATATCTATATAATTTTTAAGGAAAATACCAAAATAGTGATTAAATTTTCACAAAATATTCACATGATATAATTACTAACAATTTAAAAAATTAAATTTGCATATCCACTTCAATTTTATCTTTCATCTCACCTGATCAAACGGCACTATTTCTGGTGATTCAACAAAAAGAATAGTGCACAAAAATAATGTGTTTCTCCTAATTTTAAGTAACACGTGGAGAGTGTTAAATGTTTGATTCACGTTAATATGCTGGACTCTGTAAATTTCAAGAGAGTCCAGAGACTTTACAACCCCAGTGTGTTGTGTTATGAACACACTCTAACCTAGTAATAATTTTATTTGTAAGTACCAAAAACTTTCTGCAGAGAACTTTTTGAGGAAAAGTTGGGTGTTTGAAAAAGTTAATTCAGGTACTGAGAAAGCTGTTTATTTTTTTATTATATATATAGAAAAATGCTAGTAGTATATAGTATAGATTCTGAAAAAGTTGTATGATTTGAGTGTTTTCTGATCTAGTTTAATAAAAAAGGGTTTTGGGTAATTTGGTAGATTTTGTTCTGTTGGAATCTATGTATTGATATTTTGGGGTTGCAAGTTGTGTTTTGTGATATTGAATTTTGTTCTGTTGGAATCTATGAATTGATATTTTGGTACAGGAATCTGGTGCCGTGTAAAATAGTAACCTTTTTGTTAATTGTTTTTGGTACTTCCTGTGTAAAGTTGGAATCTTTTGTTTTTTGTTTTTTAGAATTAATGTACTTGTTTATGTTGTGGGTGACGTAAATAATTGGTAGAGTAATGGATGCGTTGTGTGCTAGTATGAAGGGCACTGCACAATCAGTGGCAATTTGCAACCAAAAGAGTGCATTTTGGGGAGAGAAGATTAGTGGAAGAAGATTGATAAACAAGGGTTTTGGGGTCCGGTCGTGCAAGAGCTTTACAACTCAACAAAGGGGTAGAAATGTTACGTCTGCTGTTCTCACCCGTGATATAAACAAAGAGATGCTGGTAAGTAGAGGAAATTACGTGATAAAGTAAAGTGAATGATCAAGAACAAGATTAATTTGTATTATTCATATTGGTTTCAGCCATTTGAAGAATCAATGTTTGAGGAACAACCAACGGCAGACCCAAAAGCTGTTGCCTCTGTCATTCTAGGTGGTGGTGTTGGAACTCGTCTTTTTCCTCTTACCAGCAGAAGAGCTAAACCAGCTGTAAGAGTTACAACATATATATATATATATATATATATATCTTTGCTTGAATCTTGGTTGCTACTCCATTATGTGTCTTTTGAGGTTGACAGCATGTCCAATTCATAACAACTTCAGTCTTAAAAATTGTTGTGGTTCTTAAATCCAATTCAGCTGGATTTTTGACAACTAAAGAAAGGACTAGTTAAGCTAAGTGTGGATTACCTTCTCTGTTCTCAATGCAACTAAGCCTTAAGAATGTATTCTCTATCAGTTTTCATTCAAATTCTGTGACCATTGGCGTTGTTCTTCAGGTTCCAATTGGTGGTTGTTACCGGCTAATTGATGTACCAATGAGTAACTGCATTAACAGTGGTATACGGAAAATTTTCATCTTAACACAGTTCAATTCCTTTTCCCTCAATCGTCACCTTGCCCGCACGTATAATTTTGGAAATGGAGTGGGTTTTGGAGATGGATTTGTGGAGGTAAGATCATTTTGGTTATTTGAAGTTTTAGTTTGAGCTCTTTTAAGCTACTTATATTTTGACATTGAAGTTTAATAATATCTTTTTAAGAAAACACTTCTATGAGATGCTTGGTGACTGTCTATATTGTAAAAGCTCTGTTAATTTCCTCTCCTCTGGCTCCTTGGATCCTGGGGGAGGTAGATTGAAAAACCTAAACTGGGGAAGATAACTGAAATGTGTCCTCGACAGATAAAAAGAGTTTTTCTCAAATGCAGGTTTTAGCTGCAACCCAGACTCCAGGGGATGCCGGAAAAATGTGGTTCCAAGGCACTGCTGATGCTGTGCGGCAATTTATATGGGTATTTGAGGTATGCAAATAAGATTGGTCATTGATAAAGCTCCCTAGGAAAAACGCTGACCTTTTTTTTCAAAAATAATTACATAGAATCAGAAGAACAAGAATGTCAAGCACATAATAATTTTGTCTGGTGACCATCTTTACCGAATGAACTACATGGACTTTGTTCAGGTATATGAGTAACTTATGACAACAATTGCTTCCTACGCCAACCCTGTGTTCATATACTTTGCTTAATGAATAATATTTGTGCTTGCAGAAGCATATTGACACGAATGCTGATATTACAGTTTCATGTGTTCCAATGGACGATGGGTATGAGATTGATCTTTCTTTTAACTTGATAGCTTATTTAATGTGAAGCCAAACACTATTTGCATTGCTTTCTATCTCCCTGAACTCTTTGAAAGGTTCTTTTTAGTGTTGTTCAGAGTGGCAAATGGTGACCACAGTTGTTTAGAATATGAAGGCATCTCAAAAAAAAATAAAAAAATGAAGTGGCACTTTGTATCTGACATATCAATCTGCAGATATAATTGCAAAAGGCCCTATTTCATAATGATTTGTATTAATCCTCAATATGATTTTGGCTTTCAGACCAGGAAATAGAATAAGAGAGAAAATTAGAACTGTAGAAAGCTTGAAATTTTAACTATTTAAGTGGACCTGGTATCTTTTTAATCACCATCATCATGGATAGATAGTAATAATGTAGATACATTTTCCCATCTGGCATCCTCATTAACTTCTAAGCACCAGCACTGATTAATATCCACTGAAAGATCTGGAAGCATACAGAGTTACACTTTGCAGTTTCCCTTAAGTCTATTTCTGTTATCTGCTTCTAGATTTCAGTCATGTTGTCTATTTAGAATGCACTATAAGAGCTAACAAACATTTTAAGCTCGATCAAGGAGTTAATCAAGACCTTTCTCTCTCTCTGTCTCTTACCCTCTTCCATCCTCTCTTTTGGCAGCCGAGCTTCAGATTTTGGATTGATGAAAATAGATGAAACAGGACGTATCATCCAATTTGCTGAGAAACCCAAAGGCCCTGCTTTGAAGGCAATGGTACATATCTTTGGGCTTCCACACCTGGAACTTTGTAAATTCTTTTTAAACTGGAGTTAGCTATTAACTTATTATCCCCTTACAGCCCCTCTTTCTTTCACATTGTCTCTTCTCCTACATAACTTGCTTTGTATGTCTAATATTCTATTGCAGCAAGTTGACACATCTATCCTTGGACTATCTGACCAAGAGGCGTCCAATTTTCCTTACATTGCATCCATGGGTGTTTATGTATTCAAAACTGACGTTTTACTAGAACTTCTCAAGTCAGCGTACCCTGCATGCAATGATTTTGGCTCTGAAATCATCCCTTCTGCTGTGAAGGATCACAATGTCCAGGTAATAGCTGGTGGTAACTTTCTCAATTGCAACTTCTAGCCTTTTGAAGTTCACAAATTTTGTTGTTCATTGTATACTTAGATTTTGACTGATTGATTTTATTAGGCATATTTGTTTAATGATTACTGGGAGGATATTGGAACAGTGAAGTCTTTCTTTGATGCCAACTTGGCCCTCACAAAGCAGGTGAGCACCTTAATGTTTACTACCATCTAACTACTTCTACTATTACTCAAAGTAAGAGCTAAACGGTCGATGCAAGGACTCTGAAATATGTAGCAGTATTTTAAGTAATCCTCAGCGAATTTGGTAGTTATATTTCTTTTTTATTTACCATAATCTCCACCATCAGTTATTGATTAATAACTTGTTACTAAATTGCATTTTTCCTCTTTTCTCCCTGTTTAATGTAGCCTCCAAAGTTTGACTTCAATGACCCGAAGACCCCGTTCTACACTTCTGCTAGGTTCTTACCTCCTACAAAAGTTGACAAAAGCAGGGTATGCAAGTTAACACACATAAATACTTGTAGTAAAAATTTCCAAGATTGCAGGGTACTATGAACTTGTCATGTTAATGCTGTTCATTGTCAGATAGTGGATGCAATAATTTCACATGGTTGCTTTCTGAGGGAATGCAACATCCAGCACTCTATAGTTGGTGTACGATCACGCTTAGACTATGGTGTTGAGTTTAAGGTATGTTTTCATATTCTCATTGAAAGCTTTTCTTATCTGTTTTTAGGTGGAGAGTTCTATGAGCTAGGGCTTGGACTAAATTAAAAACGACATCCTGCATTCATCTGATGCATCCTGACAACTTAGAAACCTAGGTGACAGACGTGTAAGGCACATAACACCTTACACAACAGTTACCATCTATCCTGTGAATGTGCAATCAAACTAGTTGTAGGAAGGATGATTTACGGTTTTGATTTCTTTCTGCAAATAATCTGGTAAGATGTACTCTAGGTATGGACTTTAGCATAGTAGAGTAATGAACAACAAGCATGATCTTAGCACTCAGGTGCTTTCTTCATAAACAGCTATTAGTGCTTACTTGTTTATAGGCTGAATGTGTCTTACACTTCTCAGGATACCATGATGATGGGTGCAGATTATTATCAAACTGAATCTGAGATTGCTTCGCTACTAGCAGAAGGAAAGGTTCCAATAGGGGTCGGGCAGAACACCAAGATACAGTAAGATTTTCTACTGAACTCATACTCACTTCTCACACTTGTTGATTGAAAATTGACCACTTAGACTTCCATTTTGAATGACCAGCTTGAAAACTTTGAGCTCTGGTCCTCTGATTTTTGTATCATTATTCATTTCAATGTAGTTTACAGTTCTTTGCCCAAACTTTAACAAGGTTACATTGAGAGGACTTTGACATGCTTTTCTTTCTATTTTCTTGAAGAAATTGCATAATTGACAAGAATGCAAAGATAGGAAAAGATGTGGTTATTCTGAACAAGGAAGTAAGTATCTTTCTTTTGAAGTATGAAATCATCACGGAAGTTAATACTAGTTTAACTGATGCTTGGATGTTGTTGCAGGGTGTTGAAGAAGCTGATAGGTCAGCAGAAGGATTTTACATTAGGTCCGGGATTACTGTCATAATGAAGAATGCAACCATTAAAGATGGGACAGTCATATGAAAACTTGCTTAGTGTTCTTGCTAATTGATCCTGGAAGGAAATAAAAGTAGGCTGGTATGGTCTAGTGATGATGAATGTGCTACTAGGGCTTTTCTGACATTGTTTTCTTTCTACCTATGACATATTCACTTTCTTGGACTTGATGAAACACATTTCCAAGTGAACCTCAGTCCTTCATCTTCAAGTTTTCAGCTGGCAGCAGCTTGGTGAGAGGCTTTTGCTGCCCAGCTTCAGTTTCCACCATTTGCAGAGGGGGTGTGACAAAGGGTTTGCTGGAAAATGATATTGTATATATAGGTTAGATATTACTTTTTATACTTGGTATGTTAACTATTGAACACTAAGGTGTCGTTTGGTACAAAGATTAATAACGTGTGGATTAGTAATGCATGGACTAGTAATGTCGGGTTTATTTTTTATCAAGTGAATGGTTCATTGATTCCCATTTAATCTTGTGTTTGGATTGAAACTTTACAAAAAGCTTCTTTCTAATTATATTTTTGAATTATTATTGAGATTTTCTATTTTATATAAGAGGGTCAAGGTAGATAATTGTTAGACAATATTATTTTTTTTGCGGCATTCTAGTTAGCTAGGAGAAGAATAATTTCGTGGTCATGTTTGTTTTTTTCTTACTTGAATTATTTGAGAGTAAATAATTGTCATCTTAATAAATTTATCACTCATAAAACATCAATTTTCAATTTAAAAAAGATAGACCATTTACTTTTAAAATCGAAAAGTCGGTAAACGATAGTAAAATTGAAAAAATCATCTATGTTTACACATAAAAAATGTAGGTTGTAGTTTTAATATGTATGCAATTTTATAAATTGTTCAAAATACAAATAATTAGAAAATCAAATATATATCAACAAAATAATGCATTCAATTAAGATCACAAACGTCATGTTGTGATATATTTGTTTTTCAATTAGTAAATATTAAACAACTCACATTTCAAATATTGTTTTTGATTTGTATTGAATTTATTTTGAAACAAACAAATCTCTCTCTCTAAATAATAAAATTTGTAAGCTAATTTATTTAAATAAATTTACAAATATAAAACATAAAACCAAGAAAAAAATAAAATTATTAAAAGGATTTGTGGGTTTTTTGTTTTTACATAAATTAATTAATCTCATGGTATTAAATCATATGTATTAATGTATTTACTAATACCATCAAATTGAAGGTATTAATTATTTATCCTATAATGTCATGTAGGAGGGATAACATAGGCCTAAAATTCCTACCAAAAATAATATCATACACAATACATAGATTATTTCTCCTAATACTTCCTACCAAACGACCTCTAACATACTTCCTGGTTGTTTCTTCTATTGAGGGGCTCTAACTGAAGATCATCTCATAGCTATCACCGATTAATAACTGGCACAACAGGGGTATGCTCATTTTCTTGTTAAAAATAAGGTGTGCGGAAAGCGAACTAATCGATAAATCGAATCGGAAAAAATGTTATTGGTTTATTGCTATTGA
This sequence comes from Solanum acaule, assembly GCA_036250505.1. Classification (NCBI taxonomy): domain Eukaryota; kingdom Viridiplantae; phylum Streptophyta; class Magnoliopsida; order Solanales; family Solanaceae; genus Solanum; species Solanum acaule. Next base: position 47,815 of record JAJOOR010001318.1, read on the forward strand.
GTTAATGGGTTTTAATGATTTTATTAAAAAAATATCGAGTTTTGGTTCGGTTTAAATTTTTTAATATTGGGTTATTGGATAAATCGATAACCTATTAAAACTATAGTAATTTATTACTTTATCCCTATATAAATATTAAATATTAATCTTAGTACTTTATTGGTTACTATCGTTGTCCTTAAGCCTTCAATTCACAGTTCAGTCTTCACAATGACTTTGAGTTCACAACTTCACATTATACAAAACATTAAAACCTAAAGTAAGAATCATATTCCTCTTAATTTCTCTTAGTGTTGCACTTGTATAGCTCTCTTCATGATGGTTATTATTGTTTCTACTTTATGAGTGCTTTTAAAAAGTTACATTATTGTCTTGTCGCATCAAATTATTAGAGAAGTCATATATTCATCTTATAAGCATTTTTTATTGGTTAAATCGAAAATCAAATTGTGAAGGATCAAAACAGATAAATCGATAAAAAAAATATCTTATTTATTTGGTTATAAGTTTAGCGCATATAAAAATTGAGAATTGATAATATATAAAATTTGTCACGGCCCAAGATAGCCCTTAGGCGTAACATGGCATATAAGACCCCGAGAGGCCCCATACAAGTCACTTAGCATTAATAATACAAAATAATGAATAAAATGATTTACAAGATAGGTTCAACATATAAAAGTTTTATATAGAAAAGCGGAAATCTAAACATCGTCTCAAAGCCATCTAGTACAGAAAATTGACCGGGGCGTAGCCCGTACATCAAGTTTAAAACCTGAAAGTAAAAACCAAAAAGGAAAATCAAGTTCGGTCCTCGAAATATGAGGACTCACCAATCTTCAATCTTCTATGTGAAATCCCTAGCTACAGAAGTGTGAATCTGTAAGGTCGGGTCCTACATTTGGAAAAATGTAAGCAAGAGTATGCACTAGTACAAACATGTACCAAGTATGATAGTCATACATAAAACGTTTGAAAACATGCTTAAAAGGGGATATCTTCATGATATGCAATGACCAAGCTAAAACATGATATAGAAAGGCTAGAAGACATAAGTCGTAAAATATGGTCAATAGAATTAAACATTATCTTAAAACACATGTGAGATACTTCTTGAAGTAACCTTAGTTCATTATTGTAGGAAATTTACCTTTAACCGACATATAAGATCATGTGAGCTATCAACACGGAATCTGATGTCTACGCCACACCGAAAAGGGGTGTCCTACTTGCCAAGGTACGACCATGAACTTCTAGCTTATGTGGATCCACTAGCTAATGTCTATCTAAGACAATCACCCTATGGAGGCACATAGGTATGGGATAAAGAGATTGCTACTAAAAATCCGGCCTCTACTAACGGGAGAGCTTCCATCCCAATATCCTCTCGGTGCTAAGCGTAAATCCCACGGAATAGTCATTTTCTTAACTTGTCTTTATTATCCATGGAAGGGCACGTACGTCATCTTGTCAATCCAAGCTAAGTCATATGTCATCCATGGAAAGGTACAATTAAGTAACTAATTCAAGCTAAGTTTCTTTAGGATAGCTTGTTAAATTTGATTCATTTTAGGTGAGAGGACCTTTCAACCTTAAAATCCTTTATGTGAGAAAACCTTCCACATTCATGCATGAGGTAGTTATATAAGCAATCATTACACAACAATTAACCACAACAACAACATATATGCTTTTACTCTCAAAGCAATCTACATTATATCTCATCAATTCCATAAGAACATGCACAATTCCATAATTCACCTTTCATAGTTCAAAACTCACTTTCAATCATCAATAACTAGAAAACATAGGTTAAGCATGAGTTCATGGGGATTTATCTTAAAATCATGAGATTATATCAATTCATGCATAAAATTTCATAAATCAATTAAATAAATCAACATTTAAAGGAACCCATGACATGGAAGAAAATTCCTAACTTAATTGGGGATTTCTAACTTTGTAAATTGAAGAATTTAGGAACTCCATGGAGGAAAGGGCTCCATGGATGAAAATTATCATATATCAATGCCAAAAGCTTGCCTTTAATGGTAGAATCGGAGGATTGACTTGAAACCCTAGGTTGACTCCTTCTTCAAGCTTTCTAGAGAGATAATTATTTTGGGGAGGAAGACTTATTCTTCTTTTAGGAAATTGAGAGAATGATTTCTATTGGGGAAATTTGGGGTCAAAAACACTTATATAGGACCTCTAGGTAAGGGTAAAACGACATAGTGATAGGCTAGAATAATTTAAGAAAATACCCAAAAGCCCTGACTTAAAGCTGACGCAACTACCAGATGATGGTGGCCTTCAGGAGCCGTCAAGGACCTCACGAGTTGTTGTGGCAGCCATGGTCCTTGGGAGAGGCCTCCTGCTGCCTTGCCCCTTCACGACCACCTTAACGGGTCGTTTGCCTCTTCATGACCCGTCTAGGGGTTCGTGGGAGGAGGCTAACTTTGGGGTAGGTTTTGCCTCCCCCACACAGGTGTTACTATGACCCGTCCGCCTCCCCACGGGCAGTTAAGGCCCTCGTGGGAGGGATCCTTTCTCAGCATGTCTTGGGGGACTTGCCATGGGCCACCACATGGACTGTGGTCCCTTTCACGGCCCGTCTAGAGCTCCATGAAGGGTTTATGATCCAGGTGTTGATCTGTGAGTTCTTCCCCATTACCCATTTTTAGGTCTTTCTCGAATCAGAGGTGTTACAAAATCAAACCAAATCGATCAATTCACAATCCTATTAAGGACAATCAACATCATGACTAAAAAATGTTTTCCTGCTAAATACTACGAATAAAAATGTAATGACCCTCCAGGTTATTTTTGCCTAATGCCTCCTTTTCGTCGTTTAGAGTATTCCTATAGCGACCCCAAATCATTTATGACTTGCTGGTACTGAATATTTGATCGCCTGGTCGTTCGTTTGGGTTTTATGTCCGTTTCCCCATTTTGGAGCTGTTGAAACTTAAATAGTTGACTTTAGTCAAAACGTCAGGTAAACGACCTCAGAATGGAATTCTGACTGTTCCATCAGCTTTGGAATGGCCAAATTAGGTTAGTAGCATGGTTGGCACGAGTATCGAGGTCTTCAGTGCGAGTTTGGACCATTAGGCGTTTTAGCCTTTGAAATTTAGCCTAAGGTTGACTTTGGTCAACATTCTTGAAAAACGCGCTCGAATAAAAATTCCATCAGCGCGGTTAGTTTTGGAATGTCGAGTTTGGTCTAGAATGACCTTCCATTCGACTACCGAGGCCTCCGGACTCATTCTGAGCCCCTCGATGGATTTTGGCTAAAAATGGCCTTTGGGAGTGGAACCCACTTTTTATCGAGATGACCTTGTATGGAAATTTTGACTGTGTCTTTGAGTCCAGAATATCAATTTTGGTATGTTTGCATATCTCGTTTGCATGCACGGGGTTCCGAACGAGTTCGGAGCGCCCCGTCGGAGTTTTTAAGTTTCCGAAATATGCTGAAATCTAGTGTATTGCAGAAAATTCAACACTTGTTCTGAATCTTTATAAGGGATTAACTCTCTCATTTCAAGTCCAAATTCAGTGATTCAAAGATTCATCCTGAGGGGTTTTTCGCAAGGAACGCGTTGGTGAACTCGGAAAATGATTTGGGATCACCGTTTGAGGTAAATTTTGTAAAATATCTGCTGCTACGACCCCTTTTTGTGAGCTTGATTTTGGAATTTTTGAGACTAGTTTTATCAGCCATTTTAGGTCCGATTTCAGTGATTCTTAAGGCTATCATGAGTGGTTTATCGAGGAGAACGTCGTGGTGTTGTCAGAATTCAATGTAGACCTCCCGTTTCTGGTAAATTTACTGATTCAGCTGCTGTCCCTTTTTTTTCTAGTTCTTGAGAAAATTTGGGTTTTGGTTGCATGTTGATATTGTGATGTTCTCGAGCCCCGAATTGTGTCCCATTTTGGGACATGAGCTCGGGGAACTGATTAGGACCTACTTTTGGGGTTAATTCCGGAATTTCCAGCGCGGGTCCTACTTCCCCGTTTTGACCCCAAAGTTGGCCCGTATTCATTTCTTGCGATTTTAGTGTCTAAACGACCGTAATAACGTTGTGACTCCATTTTTGATAGCGTGGCAGCGTTTTGAGGCCGTTCGGAAAGGAAAAGCTCCGGAGGAGTGATTTTGGAGCGCGCGTGATCGGACTACAGGTAGGCTACGGCTTCCCTCTCTTAGATTGAACTCGAGAATGTGAATGCATGTTGATTATTTGGGATTTGGGTTGGGTAGTTATTGAATCTCGTATAGGTGTTTAAAAATATGTTTTCGACCTATTTCAAGAATTATCGGGTAACTGTGAGCATGCTTTGTGTTATTAATTGACCCTCCTCGCTATGTGGAGTGCTTGCATGTTTAATTACTATTTATTTAAAGCATGTTGGGCCTTAGTTTAGGTTTAACTAGGGAAGCCTTAGAAATACATGATTCGGATCCGATAGGTGTTAGTTTTGCCCCGACATCGCTCGGCCGACTTAGATCCCTGAAGACTGGTGTAGCAAACTTGAGTCTGATAGTTTGGGCCTTAGCTAGGCGATACGCTTGCTCTGACTATAGTTATCCTTTTTTTTTCCGATGTTACAGTTTCACGAGTTACGTCGGCGACACTAATTCTGCTTCACTATTTGAATTTGATTTTTGATTCGGTTCCAAGGACTTACATTAATTGGCTAAGTATGGACGGCGTTCCACAGACATTTATGAGTGTGGATCGATTAGGACTCTTTCAACAGCCACATTGGCACCTTTATAGAGCATTCGATTTAAGGTCCGACCTCTATTTCCTAGATACTTATATGGAGCATCCGGTTTAAGGTTCGGCCTCTATTGCCCAGATACTTATATGGAGCATCCGGTTTAAGGTCCGACCTCTATTTCCCAGATACTTATATGGAGCATCCGGTTTAAGGTCCAGCCTCTATTGCCCAGATACTTATATAGAGCATCCGGTTTAAGGTCCGGCCTCTATTGCCCAGATACTTATATAGAGCATCCGGTTTAAGGTCCGGCCTCTATTGCCCAGATACTTATATAGAGCATCCGGTTTACGGTCCGGCCTCTATTTCCCAGATACTTATATAGAGCATCCGGTTAGAGTTCCGGCCTCAGATACTTGATACTTGTGATTGGTTACTTGGGTATTTCTGGTGAGCATCCGGTTCGAGGTCCGACCTCCGTACTGTCAGATTTTACTAATTTGGGTTGAGATTTTGGTTCGATGTTCTCCGTTCTTGGGTTCTTATATGGAATTCTCTTTAGTTATAGTTATTCTGTGTACTCGTTGGGCTTATGTCCGTTCGGATTTTTATTTAACTTGCGCACGAATGTACCTTCTGGGCTTATGGGGGTCCAGTTAGGTGTAGTTAGCTTATAGATTACTTTAGTTAGTTCTTTGTACACTCATGTGCATTCCATTGTTTACTTAGATTTTCGTTCTTGACCTCTATTTGTGTTATTCCTTCTTTTCATATTGCCTTTACTTTTCAAGGTCAGTCGGCCTATGATGCCTACTGGGTACCTGCTGTTTTGGTACTCATGCTACGCTCTGCATCTATTTTTGTGATGCAGGCTCGAGCACCAGTGGCCAACGTTGATATTGAGCTTAGAGAAGTCTGATCCGGAGACGGGGGTGAGCACGCGGCGTTTTGTACTACTTCAGTTTCTATCTGTATACATAGACTTGTCTTTTGCCTTTCGAAACATTCTAGTTTCTGTGGTCCACTTTTAGGACTTGAACTCGTTTTGTTAGTAACTCTGTACTAGTGACTTTCAGGTTCTGGGAGGGATCTTTATTGGTATATATATGTTTTGGTTTGCTTTCGCCTGTTTATATTGTTATCTTAAATTTTGCCTACTCTTGTTTAGTTTCTACCCTTAGACCCATTACTTGTTGTTTCGGGTTACGGGTTGGCTTACCTACTGGTGGGTTTATAGTAGGTGCCATCATGACTCGAGAAATCGGGTCGTGACAAAAAACTTGCCTGAATCCGATAGCATGTGTCAGATCATATACTTACTTGTAACGGTTGACATATTACTTGGCCATAATTAAAAGATTAACTTTATATAAAGACATATATTATGCTCTTATTGCTTTGCCTACTTTATTTTTCATTCTTTCACAAAGCTTGAGAAGTTTAAAGCTGCTTAAAGCGCAAATAAGGGAATACTAACATTTAGTTTCGATTAAAGCAGATTTATTAGTCATAACTGTGGGAACTTTAGGAAAAAGTTTTAAATTTCACAGGCATTATTGTAGCGTTAAGCACAAAATGATGGATCACTAGTTAGATGAATATGTGTAGCTTCTCATCTTCAGTCGACTATTGTTGGATTTCACTTTGTTGTTAAAAAAAGGGGAAAATTAGAAGAAAAAAATGTCTATTGAATCAAAAACAATTACCCTAAGTAACTCATTTATCAATTATTTTCTACAATGTCATTTGAACAAGTTTTCCTACAGGCAAAATACACTTCTGTAACCTTTTCTTCTTCTTCGATGAATTGTCATGCCTTTAGCCTACACTCAGAGCGTGGTTGATACTTAAAATCATTTTTGATTTTGAACGAACCCTTGGTTTGGATTATTACTATATCGAAAGCTATAATTACTACGCGTAAGCTTTTAAAAGATAAACATGCAATAACTTTGAAAAACAAACTCAATAATGTTATAGATAAAAAGTCTAAATCATAAAGATATTTGTAAAACAATAAGGCTATAAATCTATGGAATCCTTGATGTATGAAAGATAGGTGTCTGACAAGAGAAAAATATCATTTATAAACTAAGTTTTTATTTAATTTTAATAGTAACATTTTTATTTTTCTTTGCAGAACATGCCACAATTTGATAAGAAACATCAACTAAGAAGATATACGGCAAAGGAAATACAAGTACTACTTTACAAGAAAAAATTCATCACAAATAAAAAAATTAAAAAATTATATAAGAGAGGAACAAGAATTGGGTAAATCTTTCTTTGCGTGGGGCCCACAAGCTAAAAGAGGAAAGAAATATCAAAGAAGAAAGAAATGAAAGAAAGATGCAGAACAATAGTGAAAAGTTTCCCTTTGCGTGGGACCCACAAATTGAAAGAAAAGAAAAAAGAAGGAATTAATTGAGAGATTTGCAATTTTCAATTGTCGAAATTAGGGGTGGACGTTCGGTTCTTTAGTTTGGTTTTTGATGTGAGGCTAAAAATACATATTTTTAATCATTATTTCCTAACATTTATTATTTATATTTGTCCTTTTTGAGCATTAATTTGATGGATTGTGCTAAATTGTGTATTTTATTTGTAGGATTAAATTGGTGGAAAATTGGAGAAGTTTAGAACTAAAATAAATTAAAAATTGAAAATTCAAGAAGAAAATCAAGCAGACAGCTTAATAGATTAAAGTGAATAAAATATTATATTTATATAAATGGGGCATATTGCGAATTGCAAAAGATTTAAGTTGAATAAATAAGATGCCACGTGGCAGTCTCTCAATGCACTGGCCAATTGATGAATGGCGGTGCAGAATCAACAAATTCATTGAGGCGGCACTACTGTTCACGTGGCGAAAAAGAAAAAGGAATCCAATTTCTTTTGGTTTTGGATTTCTAATTTGTTTGGATTCAATTATTTTATTTAGGGTTTCCTACATCTATAAATAGCGCATGAAAATAATTATTTAAGAGGCGAAGAACCAAGATACAAGACAGAATATAAATTTTCTTCTAGCTTAGGAACTTTGGAAGAGCCGCCGTGGAGGCCGGAGAATTGTGGTTTATTCTTTCTTCTCCTTTATTATTTATTTGTATTCGTGATTAATAAAAGATAGTTTAGCTATTGTTCTTAACTTTTTATGATTAACACAAGCATATTTATTTTAATAAATTTTGATTGTATTTTTGAGATAATGAGTAGCTAACTTTCATAACTAGGATTGTGGGAACCATAAGCGATTAACAAAGTATGAATAATAACTAAGTAATTCTTGAATAGTGTTGAAGCATGCATTGATAATTCTTTCGTCTAGAAGTCTTTTTAACGGTGACCAACGTTAGAACTCGTCTTGTTGCACTTGCCGGACCAAGGAGGTAATCAACAAGAAAAGAATTATCAACATAGATTTAGTGTGATACTATCTAATAGGCTAGTGTCGATTGGTGCGAAGTAATAACTAAGCCAAACATCGATTATGATGTCTAATATGAGGTAAAGGTAAAGGTAGTAAATTATACACACGTAGCCGGACCAAGGTGCGGGGTGAAATTCTCTAGATGCCGGACCAAGGATTTAGAGATACCTAACTTATCACTTTGCATGTAATACACTAGGAAAGGATTGCTATTACTAGGATTATTGAGTTATGAGTTTGTGGTGAACACGTATACCCTAGTTAATTCTCTCATCTTGATAACAACCAAAATTGACTTTTGTTTACTGATTACTTATTGAATTCTTACAATTTGTTTCACA
>JAJOOR010001319.1:0-51828 GCA_036250505.1 Solanum acaule
GATCAAGATGTTTTCTTTCATTAATACTTTATAAAAATATTTTGGCTGAACCCATCGGTAACCCCCTAAAGTTGGCATCAATTTTCACTTAGACACCTTAACTAGGCTTTGTTCATTTTAGACACCTCATGTTGAGTCCCGCTGTGTCATTTTGACACTTTTGCTGACTTGACATATTGTGTGTGCTGCACCCATTTTGAGCGCGTGAGTTTTTTTTTTTTTGGATTTTTTAATTTTTTTTTTCCTTCTTCTTCTTCACTTTTTAGCCCTTCCACTTATTCCACATTCCACCATGAAAAATCATGATAAAAAACCTTACAAAATATGAAAAAATATTATAAAAAACTATCACACTAATTTTAAAAACGTTTATAAGAACAAAATGTTTAAAAATCATCACGCTAATTTTGAAAAGATTTTTTAGAACAAGACACACATTTTTTTTCCAAAAAAGTTAAAAGAAGGATGTCATATATGATTTTCAAAACAAAAAAAAGGGAAAAAAACCTAAAATATAATGATTTTTTAAAAATAAAAATAAAAATTGGAAGAAGAACCAAAAAAATGGCTGTAGGGTTAGGGAGGCAAAAGGAACATAAGGCAGGTAGGGGTGGGGTGATGTAAGGTGGGGTGGGATGGTAGAAAATAGATAATTTTATTTATTTATTTTTTCTGAAAAATTAGTTGCTTTTTAATAATTTATTTTAAAATTATTATTTTTACACTCAAATGCCACATGTCAACTTTTAATTAGTCATCATGTCATGTCATCCGCAGGTGTATCACACACACTTTGTAATTTTAGCTGATTGTCATAAAGGTGTCAAAATAACACAGCGGACCCCTACTTGAGGTATTTAAAATGAACAAAGCCTATTTGAGGTGTCTAAGTGAAAATTGGTGTCAACTTTAGGGGGTTGCCGATGGGTTCAGCCAAATATTTTTAATTTAAAACAAATCAGGCTTGAATCGTGTAAACTATTATGATTTCTCAATTCTCATACAATTTTTATATGAGCAAATCATAGTTCATAAATAAAACATTGAAATATATTAAGTTGTCACATTGATATATCACTTATATCTATATTCTTTTTATAAATAAATATTTATAATCATAAACTTTCAAATACACATGATTGTATAAAGATCAATTAATCAATAATAGTAATAACTAATTAATGATTTATATTTTGATTTTTTCAAAACTACTACTATTTAATTAAAAATAGTCATTTTTAGTAAACATGATAAAATAGAGTAAATTTGCAGAAAAATTTGACATCATAAATGGAATAAAAATCTATACTAATATACCACTGAAATGAGACTAATTATTACTCCATATATTTAAGAATAATTATGATTGAAAAATATGGAATCCAAATTAATGTCACAGTATTGGGATACACTTGGCATTTTAGAAAAGATGTTTGGATGTTTTTGTTTTGTATAATTATGACCAATTTTACTCTAATTTGTCGTGGTATTTTTATGCTCTATTAAATAATGAATTAAAAATTATAATTTAATAATTTACTTTTTATTCTTTCATCTCAAATCAGTATACTACTCACTCAATTTTAATTTGTTTATTTTAATTTTTTTTTTAGTCTATTTCTTAAAACATGTCTTTTTTTCTTTTTAGTAATTCTTTAATTTTAATTTTCTACGTGACATTTTAATACCACAAAATTAAAGAGTATTTTGATACATTTAATATATTTTTAATTTAAGACTATAAAATTAAAATGTCTTCTTTACTCTTTTTTAAAAAAATTATGTCAAGTGAAAATAGAACAAACCAATAAAAACAAAAAGAGTATTTATTTTTATCACACTAATTTCATTGTATATTTATATTTATTGTATTAGAGAAAAAATAGTTTTATACTCACATTAGTTATATTATGAATTAAAGGGAAGGAGTAGCAACTCACAGAAAATATATGATATTAAATGTTAATTTTTGAGAAAAACTCTTATGAGAAGAGTGACCGTTGACAACCATTGAATACAAATTTGGGCCCACATTTTTAGACGGTACACAAGATTTTTTCAACTTTTTCAATGGGTGGAAACCCCGTGGCCATTTCAGCTTACTGTAACTTGAATGGTTTTTTTTTCAGAAATTTAACATTTTTTCTGCATATTGTACAACTTCTTGAAGCTGGAATTTTTGTTAATTTACAGAACTACCCTTGATCGTCCTCCTTATCACATTTCTATATAATATAAATATATATAAAACTGAATGTAAGAACGATGATGTGGCATGCCTCAATGACTAAAATGACTATTTATCTATTTTGTCAGAATTTTGAAATTTTTGCTTATTTTCTATTCTAAAACCTTCATGAAAAAGTATATATTTCCTTATTAATTATTATTAGCATTTATTACATTTATTGAAATCACTCCTACTAAGCATATATGTTAACTAATAACGTTATTCCATTTATTCCTTTCCTTATCAATAAAATATTATTGATTTTCTAGAATCTCTCTGTATTCTTTATGTTACAAAAGTTTTTCGTTTTAATTAGATGAATTGTATCTCATTTATTTCTTTCCTTATTAATATAATATTAATATTAATCATTCTTAGAATCTCTCCATTTTCCTAATGTTACTTTGGTTTTCTTCTCTGTTCCTTTTGATTGGATAGATTAAATATCATCATTATGAGTATTAATGTATGAGAAAAAATCTGCTAATTTTTACTTACAAATACAAACTGAAAATGTCATATTCCTTCTGGCACAAATTGATTTCACTTTCATTCTCTTTGTAATGTCTCCATTAAAATTTAGTAAGTTCAACAATTCTCTCTTCTTCTTTTAAATAAAAGTCCAACTATCTGCTTTGTCGTTTATGAATATTTTTTTTTTATACCCTCCCTAGGAGCTCCCACCCTTTTTGCTCCCTTGGTGACTCGAACTCGCAACCTTCGGGTTGGAAGTGAGGGGTGCTTACCATCCGAGCAACTCCCTCTCATCTTTGTCGTTTATGAATATATGCTTTGTAAATTTTATTTTCATCTTTTTTTTTCTCTTTCCTCATGTATGATATATATTTTTTTTCTCTATATTTAAATAGGTTTGCTCTCATCAAGGTAACTATCAATTATCTTCTTTTAAAAAATGTATATAGATTATAATATCATTAATTTTAAATTTGAATTTTATGTTTTTCATTTCTAATTCAAATGTATCAAAATTTAACTAATTTTTTTTGTATCACCAATCTTAAGGAATATTGAATTTGTGGAATACATGTTATTTAAAAAATTTATATGTACGCGAGCCTAACTAATTTCTTTATGACCAATCTTAAGGAATATTATTGAATCTATGCCTAATTTCATAATGACCCATGTTAAGGAATATTGAATCTATGTAACACAAATTAATTAAATTTCAATATGTAAAAGAGCTTCAATATGACAACAAAATTTTGATGTAATAAGTTTTTCTCTTTTTTCCTCTTCTATTTATTTTTCAATGAAAAGCAATATTAAAGTATTATCAAACAACAGAGAGGACAGGAAAATGGAGGAGCGAGGGATGGCGTCGAAGGAATATAGACATTAAAATTATTGAAGAATACAACATTTTATGTTATTGAGGATGAAATGGTCGTGTCACGCTTGAAAGGTATTAAAATATAATTATGATCATTCAAAATGCATAGAGATAATCTCAAGAAAGATGGTGTATGCACTTTTTTTTATCTCTTACTTTTTGTTTCATTTTAATACAAGTGTATTGTTTATTTATTTAATCAAAATTACACTATTCATTATAGTGTCATAACTTTTGAAAGTGAAAAATAATATAAAATAATAATTACTTACGTAAAATCCAAAAAAAAACATCATTTTACAATTCAAGCAATCTAATCATCCTTGACCAAAAAATAATTTCTAATTCATTCACAAATAATTACTAAAGAAAATTATTTCTAAAGAACTTATAAATGTTATGATTTTATTAACTTGAAAATAGATGTATTGATATAAATATTTGTACTAATAAACATATATAGATGATTCTGAAGAAATTACTAACATATTTTTCAATTAAATTATTTTTATTTTTAGATATGCTTACATTTCATTACTCACATTTTTTATTATCGTAAACCCTAAAATAACTAATAGACATGACATTATTTGATATTTCATATTGTAGTACTATAAATAAGGACACTGTAAGAATTTGTAGAAATGATCATATTATTAGCTCTTTAAGTTGTTATGTTTTTGGTGTTTATTACATGCTTTACTTGAAGAATAAGATGAAGGCTATTAAATGATGATCAATTTGTGGGAGTGAACATCGACAAGAACTCGCAAGATTGTGCATTGATTTCGTAGTTTTTCCTTCTATTTTAATGATTAAGATCGTAAAAAAATTATTGCACTTTTTTACATTTTCTTTCTATGATTCTTCTTTTATTTTGTATTTTATACGTTTTTTTGTCAAAATAATAACTTATACTTCGTTGGAAGTCTGCTAACTTTTATGTCCAGATTATATCAAAATAATTTCATTTTCCCTCCTGAAGTATCTAAACAAACACCACTAATTAATTCGCGGCGAAACTTGATGAAGTAAACCTCCATGGGGTGAAAGTATCATATTTCAGAAGTTAGAGGGAGTTTAAACAATTTCAAGATTTTGGCGATTATAAAAAGATGAGCTAAATTCTACGGTAGTTATCCACTATTAAACAAACGCCTTAAGAAATAATAAATAATAGGGTAATATTATATTAGATTTTAAATATATTATTTTTTATGCTTTGGAAAATGTATTAAATATTGGCGAAATGGTCTGATGGACCCTTGTACTTGTATGAGTTTGTATTCTAGACTCTTCTACTTAATCTTTTCCAACTGAACCCTTAAACTCAATTAAAATGAGATTTTTAAATCCTTCTGACCATTGACTGAGCTTATGTGGCATTTATTTTGCTGACTCATTACAGTGCGTGCTATCACATTTTAAAAGGTGAGTGAGAGCACTGAATTCTCTTTAGAAAATATTACATAATTAAAAAAATTAAAATTCCTAGCCCCTCCTTCCATTGTCGGCCCCAAAACCCTAGCCACTGTCAAATTTACCAGCTTCAACAAACCCATCAATTAAAGTATCATAAACAACCTTATTTGCTTTTACACCTGCTTTGAACATTTCATCAAAGATATCAACAACATGAGAAACCTTACTCATGCACACATAACTAGCAATTGGTGCATAAAAGGTAGAACATGAAGGTTTAAATCTCAATTGGGTGTTTTGGTGAGTTTTAACGGTGTCTGAATGTTTCGGATGTTGAACAAGAAGACAGTTAATGGTGATTTCGCTCCAGAAGCTATGGATCTTCCATGGTGGTTATTTGGTGATTTGAAAGATGACGATGAACAGAAATTGAGCGATTTCCATCCGGTAGCTATGAATCTTCCATGATGATTATTTGGTTCTTTGAGTGATGGACGATGAAGAAAAATTGAGAAGAGATTTGTCACGCCTCGAGCCTACACCCTGGACGTGGCCGGCACTCGAGAACCATTGATGGCCCCAAGCGAACCCTTGGCCTAGCTTACTTACTTAGCGGAAGACTTTACTCAGGATAAATACTTTTAAAACAAGTAAACTTAACTGCTCAAAATATAACTTAGAATGTATTATGATAAGATTCACTGCCAAAGTGGCAACTCAAGTCTCAACTTACCTGAAAAGGAAAAGTAAGGACTCATGAACTAACATCACTAACTGTCTATGAAGCCTCTAAACTCTAAGGGATGTCGGGACAAGACCCCCAATCATCCTAACAGTTGAAATAAGCAAGCAATAAAACAAAACATAACAAAGGGATCCTCCGGAAAGCAAGGAGGCTCACCAACTGACTCTGAGTGCTCAACTAGATCAACGATGCGTTGGATGCTGATCCTGGTTACCTGTGTCTACATCATAATAAGATGCAGGCCAAATGGCATCAGTACATTGAATGTATGAGTATGCGAGGGGAATTCTAAAACAAGACATAAGCTTGAAAGGAACTGAAAAACTTACCTGACTCAACTGAACTGAACTGATTTCAATATAAAGCAGTGTAAATAAATGCAGTATAAAAAAAAGCTTTAAAACATGGTTTTCAACTCTGTGTATTTAGAAATACAATAATAACTATGTATGTATGCAAAGATACAATATGAACTCTGTTTGTATATGAAAATACAAATATTTCTGATGTATATAAAAATACAAAATACTGTTGTGGGAGTTTCTCTAACCGATAACCATCACTTAAGAGCTACTGTGATGATACAGCGTTTTGCCTCACGCTACTAGGGCTGTCTTATACCTTGCCAGGGGTATAGAACCTGAACTAATAAGTGGATCCACTAGTCTGTGCTAAAAAGCACTAAAGGAATCATCTAAAAAGTATGACCCTTTTTCTACCCATAATGGCTACATGGTTTATGGCGGCTTGGAGTTCTCTAAACTCTCCCCCATATCGGTGCTCAATACTATTCCCAAAATATACTAGCTCTTTATGTTTCAAAAACATAATTTCTTTCTGTGGTTTGAGATAATTGTTCAAAACTTAGCTCAAAGGCTATCTTAGAAATCTCAGTTTCCTCTATTGCTTAATTGTGAAAGCATTTACTCTTTTCTGAAAATTAGCTCAAAGGCTCTTTGAAAATCAAAGTTTCCCTTCTTGCTTAATTGTGAAAGCATTTACTCTTTTCTGAAAACTAGCTCAAAGGCTCTTTGGAAATCAATGTTTCCTTACTTGTTTAAATGTGAAAAACATTTTAAACACTTTGGGAATACATAGTCCCCATATACTTTTGAAGAAATGAACTTCAACTTTACTCTTTAGTGAACTCAAAACTCAAGTCTTAAAACAAGGTTAAATCATTTGTAAAAGACTTTTGGAAGACTCCATGAACTACTGTTGACTTGGCTCTTAACTTCTCTTGACTTGACCCTTAACTTATCTTGACTTGACTCTTTACTTTCCTTGAATTGAATTATGGATTCAAGGATTGTGATTTGTGATAGGAAAGATCTCATGATGTTTAGGAATGATTTTAGATAGCTAAACATGAGAAAAGATCAAGAAATCACTATCTGAAAGCCAATTCGCGACGCGGAGGTGTATTCAAATTTTGGTCTCAAAAATACTTTTTGAGGCAGAACGGTCCGTGACCGCTCCGCTCCGTGAAGAGATTTTTCTCAAATCTGAGGAGCAAGTCCACGACGCTGCCCCACTGCCCTGATTCACCCGACTTTTTCCTTCTTTCGTTTTCAGTCCCAAATCACCTAATTTCGATTCTTTTTCTCCATATCTCTTTAGATTCAGGTACCCACAACATATACACAAGAATCTAACTCAAAAGCAACTCTAATAATCAATCTTAAACTCTCAAGAACTCCTCAATCTCATCCCAAATTCAAGAACGAATGCAATTCAAGAATATAACTCAAGAAAATCAAATTCTCAATCTTTTTAGGACGAAATTACACTGAATAAAATATGTTTGGCATGTGGGTGAAATAACCCAATGTTGTGTGAACTCACATACCTCGTAGGAATCACCCCTTGACGAAATCCACAAGCGATTAGTGAATATCTTGACGATTCTTGCTTCCTTTCCTGCTTTCTCCTCTTCTTTTCTCTTTTCTCAAAACCCTAGCTCTTTTTACAAAAGCGTAAACTGACTAAGATCAGTTTAGACCCCAATTAATTACCCAAAAACGAAATAAAATAATTGGGTAAGGAAAAGACCATAATGCCCCTTTAAAATATGGATTGGACATTTCCTTATTTGAACAGCCCAACTTCCAATGGGCATATCTCCCTCATACTAACTCGGAATCGCGCAAACTCTACTGCGTTGGAAAGATTGTTCCAAGATCTTTCCTACGATATCTGAAAACACACCTAACTCATCCTGAGGTAGAAGTTATGGTCGTTTGAAGTTGACCAAAAACTCAACTTTAACACACTTAAAATTTTCCAGAATTATTTTATACTTTCCAAAATTGACTATTTCCTCTTTTAATTTCTTTCTAGTTACGGGGTGTTACAATATCTCCCCCTTGGGAACATTCGTTCTCGAATGAGCTTACTCTTAGTAGGCTAAGGGTGTACTATCAATCATTCAGTTCAAACACCCAATAAGAAAATGCAAATACAACATGCAATCTTGATTAAAGAGTACTAAGAAAAGAATTAGTACCTTGGTCTGGAATTTCTCCGGATTCGAAGAGATGTGGATATCTTTTCTTCATATCCTCCTCTGCTTCCCAAGTAGCTTCCTCAACAAATTGATTCCTCCAAAGGACTTTGACTGATGCTACTTCCTTAGTCCTCAACTTGCGAACTTGGCGATCTAGAATCTAAATCGGAATCTCCTCGTAAGATAAGCTATCTTTGATGCTAATATCTTCAGTTGGCATGATCAATTAATGATCACCCATGCACTTCTTCAACATGTAGATGTGAAAGACATGATGAACCGCAGCTAACTCTTGTGGTAGCTCCAACTCATAAGCTACATTACCTACCCTTTTCGATATTCTGTGAGGGACAATTACTGGGGACTAAGCTTCCCCTTCTAACCAAATCTCATAACACCTTTCATGGGTGAAACTTTCAAGTAAACTCAATCATCTACTTCAAACTCTAACTCCCTTCTCCTAACATCAGTGTAGGATTTCTGACGACTCTGCGCTGTTTTCAACCTCTCTTGAATAACTTTTACTTTCTCCATAGCTTGACGAACTAAGTCTGGTCCTATTAAACCAGCTTCACCAACTTCAAACCATCCAATAGGATAGCTGCATCTTCTCCCATAGAGAGCTTCGTAAGGAGCCATCAGGATGCTAGAATGGTAGCTATTGTTGTCAGCAACTCAATGAGAGGTAGGTGATCATCCCAATTACCCTTGAAATCAATCATACAATCCACCTTGATACCTCAAAACACTATCTCCTCCTTGTTCAAAAGTCATCAGTTTTTGCTTATGAACACTTGCCTTTAATTCAAGCAATAAAGGATCTTGGTCTTGCTTATCTTTTACTTTTGACACTAATGATGATTCAACCCCATTCATCACCACTACTCCTCCTTCTATGGAATCCATTAATCGAACTCCTAGTCGTGCAAGTCTATACACCTCTTTTGCTAACTCTTTCTTATCTTTCTCAAAATGGGCGGTACTACCCATAGATAATCTACTCAAGGCATCAACAACAACATTAGCCTTACCTAGGTGATAAAGAATACTCATGTCGTAATCCTTGAGTAATTCTAACCACCTTCTCGATTAAGCTCTTTCTGACTAAACACATACTGAAGAATCTTGTGATCAGTGAACACATCCACATGAACACCATAAAGATAATGACACCATATTTTCAAAGAAAACACTACAGTAGCCAACTCTAAGTCATGGGTTGGGTAATTCTTCTCATGAATTTTCAACTGTCTAGAGGCATAAGCTATAACTTTGTCATTCTACATTAATACACATCCCAAACCAACTCTAGATGCATCACAATACACCACAAAACCTTGTGTACCTTCTGGTAAGGTCAAAACTGGGACAGTAGTCAACCTATTTTTCAATTCCTGAAAGCTTTTCTCACAAGCTTCAGACCATTGAAACTTCATTATTTTCTGAGTTAACTTGGTCAAAGGAGATGAAATAGATAAAAATCCCTTGAAAAACATAATATCGAGCTAACACCAAGAAACTCCTACTATCAGTTGGAGATATGGGTCTAGGCCAATTCTGCAGTGCCTCTATCTTCTGAGTATCAACTTTAATTCCCTCTCCAGACATAATGTGGCCTAAGAATGCCACAGGCTTAAGCCAAAACTCACACTTAGAGAACTTGGCATACAACTCTCTATCTTTTAAAGTCTGGAGAACTATTCTGAGATGGCTAGCATAATCTTCCTCATTCTTCGAATAGATTAGAATGTCATCAATGAAGACGATAACAAACATATCTAAATAAGGTTTGAAAACTCTATTCATAAGGTCCATGAATACTGCAGGTGCATTGGTCAAACCAAAGGACATGACCAGAAACTCATAATGACCATAACGTGTACTAAATGTTGTCTTTGGAATATCACATTCTCACACTCTTAACTGATGGTAGCCAGATATGAGATCTATCTTAGAGAAACAAGGAGCACCCTGAAGCTGATAAAAAAGATCATCAATTCTCGAAAGAGGGTACTTATTCTTGATGGTAACCTTGTTCAACTGATGGTAATCTATACACATCATAAGGAATCTATCCTTCTTCCTCACAAATGGGACCAGAGTGCCCCAAGGTGAGATACTTGGTCGAATGAAACCTTTCTCTAAAAGATCTTTCAACCACTTTTTTAATTCTTTCAACTCTGCTGGTGCCATGCTATATAGAGGAATAGAGATAGGATGAGTATCTGGAAGAATGTCTATACCGAAGTCTATTTCTCTCACAGGAGGGACTCCGGGAAGATCATCAGGAAAGACTTCTGGAAACTCTCTTACTACTGAAACTGACTGAATAGGAGGTATCTCAACACTAGACTCATTAACTCGGACTAACTTGGAAACTAACTTTCTCGCCTTAAGGTACGAAATAAAACGACCCTTAGGCACTGCTGAACTACTCTTCAACTCTATAACTGGTTCACTGGAAACTGGAACTTGACTACTCGAGTTCTACAATGTATTGATGCATAACAGGCATGAAGTCAATCCATACCTAGAATGACATCAAACTCTACCATGTCTAACTCAACTAAATCAACCATGGTACTCTTATGATTGACGAAAATGGAACAATCATGATAGACTCTTTCTACTAGAATAGACCCACCATCAGGTGTAGAAACACTGAAGGCTCAAGAAGTTGCTCAGGAAGAACATCAAAATTGAAGACTTGGATCATACCAGTGACAACATCTGGCGAATCCTCTTGCTCTCGGCGACTAGAGATAGCATAAAGACGGTTTCCTTTTCCGCCTGCCCTTGAAATAGCTCATTTAGATGCAGCTCTATCTAGTGGAGAAACTGAAGAAGATTGGGCTATATTGCCCCCATTACCATTACTCTGTTTGCTCTTAGGACACTCTCTCATAAAATGACCGTTTTGGCCACACTTAAAAACAACTAGTGGAGTCATCACGACACATCCCTGAGTGGCTCCTACCACACTTAGCACATGCAGGAGTCTTAGTACCTCTTTGTGCCTTACTACCTTGCGAATGCGCAGGCCTAGCTCTGAAGTTCTGAGAATTCTGACTATTGTACTCACATTTTTTCCTTGGTGCAGGTGCACTAGCATATGATAGAGAAGGTCCTTTCTGCTTATGTTGGAAAGAAGACCGGTTTGCATTACTCTTTTGCTGCCCAGTTTCATTCCCTAATGTCTTAGTCCTTTTATTCTCAAACTCTTCTCTATCCTTCAGCTGGTCCTTCTCAACTTGTTGCACATGGATCAACAGCCTTGCTATGCCCATGTCACCTATTAGCATGGTTGCCTTACTTTCCTTATCTGACAGACGAGGCAACAAAACAACAAATAAACTCTACCTGCTCCTCATGTCGGCAACCATCTTTTTGCTTCTCTTAGCTCACGGGGAAAGAAACGCCCCATGAAAGCACTCTCAAAATAGTCCAACTCACAATCGGTTACGCGCAGGCACAAGTTAGAAAGAAACATTTTAGAGATAAAACTCTAACGCACGAAATGAGTATGAAAGAAGTGAAGGAATTTCCTAAATGTTGTAGCCTCCTAATTATAGATGTGGTGCGCTTCACACCGATAACTATGACTCTGCAGACATGGCTTCATAGACTCCCTAGGACTCTTGAACTCTGTGCTCTGATACCAACCTTGTCATGCCCCGAGCGTACACCCTGGACGTGGTTGGCACTCGAGAACCAATGTTGGCCCCAAGCGAACCCTTGACCTGGCTTACTTACTCAGCGGAAGACTTTACTAAAGATAAATACTTTTAAAACAACTAAGCTGAACTACTCAAAATATAACTTAGAATATTTATAATATCATTCACTGTCAAAGTGGCAACTCAAGTCTCAACTTAACTGAAAAGGAAAAGTAAGGACTCATGAACTAACATCACTAACTCTGTCTATAAAGCCTCTAAACTCTGAGGGATGTCGGGACAAGACCCCCGATCATCCTAACAACTGAAATAAGCAAGCAATAAAATAAAACATAACCAAAGGGATCCTCCGGAAAGGAACGAGACTCACCAACTGACTGTGAGTGCTCAACTAGATCAACGATGCGCTGGATGCTGATCCTGGTTACCTATGTATGCATCATAATAAGATGCAGGCCAAATGGCATCAGTACATTGAATGTACGAGTATGCGAGGGGAATTCTAAAACAAGACATAAGCTTGAAAGGAACTGAAGAACTTACCTGACTCAACTGAACTGAACTGATTTCAATATAAAGCAGCGTAAATAAATGCAGTATAAAGAAAAGCTTTAAACACATGGTTTTCAACTCTGTGTATTTAGAAATATAATAATAACTCTATATGTATGCAAAGATACAACATGAACTCTATTTGTATATGAAAATACAAATATTTCTGATGTATATAAAAATACAAAATACTGTTGTGGGAGTTTCTCTAACCGATAACCATCACTTAAGAGCTATCATGATGATACATCATTTTTGCCTCACACTACCAGGGCCGTCCTATACCTTGCCGGGGGTATAGAACCTGAACTACTAAGTGGATCCACTAGTCTATGCTGAAAAGCACTAAAGGAATCATCTAAAAAGTATGACCCTTTTCTCCCCATGATGGCAACATAGTTTATGGCGGCCCAGAGTTCTCTGAACTCTCCCACATATCGGTGCTCAGTACTACTCCCAACATATACTAGCTCTTTATGTTTTAAAAACATAACTTCTTTCTGTGGTTTGAGATAATTGCTCAACACTTAGCTCAAAGGCTATCTTGGAAATCTCAGTTTCCTCTCTTGCTTAATTGTGAAAGCATTTACTCTTTTCTGAAAACTAGCTCAAAGGCTCTTTAGAAATCAAAGTTTCCCTTCTTGCTTAATTGTGAAAGCTTTTAGTCTTTTCTAGAAAACTAGCTCAAAGGCTTTCTGGAAATCAAAGTTTCCTTACTTGTTTAAATGTGAAAAACATTTTAAACTCCTTGGGAATACATAGTCCCCCATATAATTTTACAGAAATGAACTTCAACTTTACTCTTTACTGAACTCAAAACAAAGTTAAATCATTTGTAAAAGACTTTTGGAAGACTCCATAAACTTTTCTTGACTTGACTCTTTACTTTCCTTGAATTGAATTATGTATTCAAGGATTGTGATTTGTGATAGGAAAGATCTTATGATGTTTAGGAATGATTTTAGATAGCTAAACACAAGAAAAGATTAAGAAATCACTGTCTGAAAGCTTGTCCGCGACGCGGAGGTATATTTAAATTTTGGTCGCAAAAATACTTTTTGAGGCAGAACGGTCCGTGACCGCACTGCTCCGCGAAGAGATTTTTCTCAAATCTGAGGAGCAGGTCCGCGACGTGGCCCCACTGCCCAGATTCGCCCGACTTTTTCCTTCTTTCGTTTTTAGTCCCAATTCACCTAATTTCAATTCTTTTTCTCCATATATCTTTAGATTCAGGTACCCACAACATATACAAGAATCTAACTCAAAGCAATTCTAATAATCAATCTTAAACTCTCAAGAACTCCTCAATCTCATCCCAAATTCAAGAATGAAAGCAATTCAAGAATATAACTCAAGAACATCAAATTCTCAATCTTTTTAGGACGAAATTACACTAAATAAAAATGTTTGGCGCGTGGGTGAATGAACCAACGCTGTGTGAACTCACATACCTCGTAAGAATCACCCCTTAACGAAATCCACAAGCGATTCGTGAAGATCTTGACGATTCTTGCTTCCTTTCCTCCTTTTTGTTTTCTCAAAACCCTAACTCTTTTTCCAAAAGCGTAAACTGAATAAGATCAGTTTAGAGCCCAATTAATTACCCAAAAATGAAATAAAATAATTGGGTAAGAAAAAAACCATAATGCCCCTTTAAAATCCGGATTGGACATTTCCTTATTTGAACAACCCAACTTCCAATGGGCATATCTCCCTCATACAAGCTCGGAATAGTGCAAACTCAGCGGCGTTGGAAAGATTGTTCCAAGATATTTCCTACGATATCTGGAAACACACCTTATTCATCCTGAGCTAGAAGTTATGGTCGTTTGAAGTTGAATAAAAACTCAACTTTAACACACTTAAAATTTTCCAGAATTTTTTTATACTTTCCAAAAATGACTATTTCCTCTTTTTAATTTCTTTCTAGTTCTTTCTAGTTACGGGGTGTTACAAGAGTAAATAGATTTTTTTTTTCAGTGTTGAACTTTGGGTTTGAATTTTGACTGTGCATGGTCTTCTTCTTCGAGACTCAATAATCTGCCACATTCCAACATTAAGAAAACATTGTCGGTGCATGTTAGTTAGTCAAATGCTACCTATCAAGAACCAATTTGTGGCTTTCTAAGCTTCATTATCATTTTTCGAAGAAGAAAGGAATCAGGGCAATGGAGATGGCGCTTATGGTGGTTGTGAGTTGAGGGAGGCGGAGGTGGAGGAATGGTGAGAGATAAAATTATTTTATTTTATTTTTTAAATCGAAAACTTCTTATTTTTATCTCTTTTATGAAGTAACATTTTTGGTTAATAATTCAAAAATAGATATGAAATAATTATGACATGGCATTATAATATCTTATGTGGATATGACATGTCATTTATGTAAGGGAGATCTACACAGATGGTTGGAGGGGATTAAAAGTCTTATTTTAATTGAGTTTAAGGGTTCAGATGACAAAAGATTAAGTAGAAGGGTCTGAAATACAAACCCATACAAGTACAAGGGTCCATCAAACCATTTCACCTTAAATATTGAATAGTATCTAATAGTAAGATAAAATTGATACAAATAGATAAATAATTCATTGATTTTCAAATGGACAAATATTATTTGACATCTATTTTTAGTACAATGGACAAGTAAAGATGGATGGAAGAAGTGATTGATATCTTACCGTTTTCTACAACCGCGCGAAGCACGGATAAATTCTGTAGTTATTTATAATTAAATATTTATTTAATTATTTCTCATTAAGCCAACATGTGCTTACCTCCACTGATCTTGTTCAAAAGAAAAAAGAAAAGGTTGGAAAAAATTACTCATGCCGGACCCAACAGATTGATTTTCACGTTCGTTGGATGTGAAGAAATATAATGGCATGTAAAGTCATCAGAAACTTTGTTTTATAATTGATGTCACATCAAAGATGAAGAATATGGTTCTTGCATGCCAAGTTTAAGGCAAGAATATAGATAATAAAATATTATTTTCCACATCTAACTCTAACTTGTTTTTTTCCTAGCAGTGATAAAGTGTCCATATTCTCCCTTTCCTTTTCTTTCTTATTTTATTTAGCACAAAAATAAATTAAAAAAAGTAGAAAGGTTTAAATAAATGTGAAGTCATATAGTTGGTAGTTACATGTAAATTTCGCCGATGTTTCATAATTCATAAAACACAGGCACCACTAATTTATTTTGTCTTGTCTCGAATCATGCGTATCAAGAAAAAGACAATTATATTTTTCCATATTTACCCTCAATATTAAATATTTGTTCTCTAAATCATTTTCCAAGACTTAATACTAAACATCACGTAATAGGGATAATTTGGTAAAATATACTTATATCAATAATTGTTTTCTTAATAGGCGTGTAAAATCAAACAGTAACAAGTAAAAATGAACGGAGGGAGTATAATGGGCTGATTTGGTCTTACACTAATATGTACTTTTATTAAGTCATTTTCTCTCCTTTAAAAACCATTTGGTGTCCAAGCAAAGCCCCACGCTAAAAATTGATTAAACAACTTATATGTAAGGACGTACTCTTAATTATATATGTGTGTGGTATACTTGTGTAAGCGTACACAAGTTTCTTTTAAAGTGATTAATATCATACCATATAAAGTGTCTTCATTTTATTTAATTAATTTAGCTAGCCCGATAAACTAATATTAACACCAAGAGTTTGATTGGACAAGTGCAATTTTCCTAAACGACCATGGGCAATGGGACCTAACCATCTTTACGCTTGGCGAATGGAATACTTTATCATGTGTTTAGATATTCAATTGAATCAAGTCATAATTTGAGTGTCTAAATATAATATGAAAAATATTGATATGTTAACCCTATATATATTAGAAGAAGAACCGAAATGGGAACTTGTAAAGTGCGTAAATTCCATCACGTAACCAGCATATCCTCTTCTCCTAATATGATCGATATTGGAGTACCCACATTTTCCTTTTCAATCTTTTACTTTACACAAGAAAAGTAATGGTATAAAATTGAACCCAAAGTTAGTGGCACCATGGGCGGAGCTACCCTTGCCCGAGGGGTGTCAAGCGACACCCCTTCGTCGGAAAATTATGTTGTCTAGGTAGGCTAAATTTTGATTTTATTATTATATATATTATAGTTGGCACTCTTTAAAACAAGATGAAGAGTTAGCTCAGTGGTTGAGGAGCTGCAGAATATCTCCTTGATCTTTGGTCTTGAACGTCAGGGGTTCGAACCTGGTTGGGATTTCTTATTTTTATAACGTCTTTTTTTAATTAAAATTAAGACTTCAAGAAGCGTCTTTTTTTTAAAATTTTAGAAAACTGAAGCTTTTTTTTTTCCGCCAATTTTTGAGCGATTGACTTAAATAAAGTTGACTTTACTATTTTATTTTTTAAAAGAAAAAATGTACTTAATAGATTAAACAAATCCCTAATTTAAAAAATTAAAGGGTTTGAGGAGGAAGAGCCCAAAAAAATCGTTTTTGTTCGCTGCCTTCGATGTGACTCTTCGTCGGGCGTCACCAAACGATTGTGATGATGTAATTATTTTTTGCTTTCATTAGTAAAATTTATTTTGTTGATTTTTATGTGTACTTACTACTTTGTATTTTGACACCCCTCAATGTAAATTCTGGCTCCGTCACTGAGTGGCACCCAAAGTCATGACTCTGACAAAACAATGACTCTCTTCTCTTTTTTAGTATTTAGGTTTTTGTCTGTAAAATATAGTGGGATGATTAGGTCTACCAGATCTTCCCTCCTTTTACTAACCAATCACTTTCAAGCAATAAAAAACAACAAATAATAAAAATCACTCCTTCTCGTCTAGTACATCCCCTCCTAACTTTGAGCCTTGTTTCAATTTTACCTTTATTTTGTATGTATATGCACGATGTCAATTGTCACGCACTCACGCTTCTAAATTCTTTATTATCAAATTTTAAAAATGACATTAACGTTTCAAAGTCATTCTCACTTATTATACGCTTCGTGTTAGCCGAGGCGAATGGTATATATTCTTGAAGATTTAATTACACGAAATACGTATTGTGTGTATGAGCGCGAGGTAAAAAATAGTTCAATAAATATTAAATGTTATACTTGTAATCTTAAAACTACACTAAGTTCATTAGTAAGAAATAACTCAAACTTAATTCTTAAACTTAGTTATGAACTTAAATTTTGAATTATGCCTAGTAACTAAAGTATCTTATAAATAATATGATAGTGTAAGAATTATTTTACTTAATTAATGTATAGAAATTAAACATAAGATAACTTTTATATTTTCCATGATTAAGCAAACTTCTAGTATAGCTACTTCTTCTGAACCTTTATCAAAATCCTGATACTTTAAAATATACAAAAGGAGCAATGGATCGAAACAAGACAAAAAATAAAAGAGCTAACCATCACGTGGCAACCTCTAACTCTTGCATTCCAATGATAACATAAACATATACCAATAATTTGCCCATATGTAAGACAATATCTTGTGAAGTACCTTTTTCTTTATCCAACGACTTCCTTACATCATTGAAAATCTTATTTATATGCATAGGTTGTTTAATGATTATAATTTTAGTATTTCTTACATTATAATTCATGTGAATGAATTTACAGTACGAGGATTAAAATATTTAATTTTCATTCTAAATTTTGATATAAATTCATCAAATATTTTATAATAAAATTTAAATTTTTTTATAGCTTATAGTGGTTTGAAATATTTTAAAAGAAAAGATGGGAAAATTATAGTCAAAAAGATAGATTGTCCCAAATCTCTTTTTTTTTTTCCTCCCTAGGAGCTCCCACCCCTTTTTGCTCCCTTGGTGACTTGAACTCGCAACCTTCGTGTTGGAAGTGAGGGGTGCTTACCATCCGAGCAACTCCCTCTCGTCGATTGTCCCAAATATGTAAACGCCCTCACATTAAAAAAAAAGTATAGTGGGACTGTTTACTCTTACTTATTATTTTTAACATATCAAAAAAAATATTAATTACTTCTTATCATATTTTACCTTTAATATTAATTATTTTTCTCAATCATTTTCAAAACGTAATACTATAAACATCACTTAATAGAGATAATACGGTAAAATAGTTATATTAAACATTTTTTAAATAAATATATCAAATCTAAATGTGACAAATAAAAATGAAAGAAAAAAAAGTATATTTTAACGACATGACAATATAAAATTCTCGTAGACAATCAAGGCTTTTTTCATTTGATTATTTATATATATATAAAGAGAGGAACTTCTGTGGTTCAACTAGAGTAAAGTTTCTACACTTGCATCATTTTTGTAGTAAAAAGAAGGGTCCACTTGAATAACTCGTATTCACACATTTCTTATATCGTTTTAATTTATTTATCTTACCATTGTTTAGTATATATTTTAAAATTACAAAAACATATTATTATAAATTATAATAATTAACAATACACATTTATTTATTTTACTTCAGGCCAACTCAAATTTCTTCTAATTTTAATTTTCACAACACATAAAAAATGTATCAGTACCACATAAATTGCGATAAAGAGACTACATATATTATTGAAAATTACATTAAAAAAATATTATAAATTACAATAATTAATGGCCTTAAATATCTATGAATCATATTAAAAAATGATTGAATTTTCAAATTATGTGTATATCACATAAAAAAAACTATAAATTATAATAATTAACAAGTTTAAATATATAAAATACCATATTTAAAAATTGATTGACTCTTCAAATTTTATTTATACCACATAAATTGAGATCGAAAAATAACATATGAAGGAGCTCTTGTAACTAATATACATATATAAGGATAGGTATTGCCCAGTACTCAATAGTATAGCAATCAATATTAAATAAATCTCGTATCTCTCTTCAAGTGAACAACAGAGAATGTTAGACTCCATCTCCAAGTTCCTTGCAAGTAAGCTCTTCATCCTTTCTCTTTATTCGATATTCTTGCAATCCAATTAACTATTTTTTCAAATTAAAGGATTTTACTTTTGGAGTTTTAAGTCTACGAACAAGACTTACCAGCTTAAATATGGTTAAAATAACTTGTCTCTAGATTATGGATTCACTTGTACCCCGAGATGAATGAACATAAAACTTGTCTTCCCAAATGAGAAAAATATAACTCGATAATCCTTTATTATAAAATTACAAAAAAAGTTATGTGATGATTTTTTTATTACATACTTCATATTTATTTTGATATATTTTTAATTGTTGGACGTTGTTACGAAAACTTAATATACTTATTTATCTCAACAAAATATTTTTAAGAAAATCATTTTGTATTAATGCATTGGTTATTCGCGGGCAATTAAACTAGTTAGTATATGCTTTGAGTTCACCCTTCATGAAACGCATAAGGAACATTATTTGTCCAGACTCCAGACTAATATTCAAAAAGGTTACCCAAGAGAATTCTTATCAAATATCTGTTTTGGTCATGAAATTTTAATCTGATTTTTCAAATATTTTAAATGAAATTTCACTCCATCATTCACTCACAAAACT
Organism: Solanum acaule; assembly: GCA_036250505.1. Taxonomy (NCBI): domain Eukaryota; kingdom Viridiplantae; phylum Streptophyta; class Magnoliopsida; order Solanales; family Solanaceae; genus Solanum; species Solanum acaule. Next base: position 20,032 of record JAJOOR010001319.1, read on the forward strand.
TCAATTTCTTTCAAATAAAATTAATTCATGTTCAAAAATTCAAATTATCAAGTTTCCACTTCAAACATATACTTAGAAAAGAAAATCCTGAAGAGGAAATAATTAGCAGTCTAGGGGCAAAAACGTGACCGAAACAGTAAGATTTTAAGAACAATTATTGTATTGATTATATATTTAGTTCCATATTCTCTTTGAGAGTTGTTTTTGCCTCATGTTAAAATTTTAACCTAACAAGGTGACTATATATGGATATTAGGTGCTAGTTTAATTAGGAAAGAAAATAAAGAGTGATTCTACAAATCCACTAACTAATTATGCCTATGTATATTATAAACAATGATGCCGATATATATTTTGTACCAAATAATCCCTCTAGTCCATATTAAGTGAGTTGTTAAGATTTGACACACTTTTAAAAAAAATATATGTATCGAAGAACATAAATTAAATTACTCTTTTGATTATTTCTAAACTATTCAACTGAAAAATAAAAATAATCAAAATCTCATTAAATAAAGAATAAATATAAAAACTCCTAACATTTTTCTTGAACTTTTAACTATAAAAAGAGAAAAAAATAAAATGGCAATTGAGAAGATCGATAGCACACGTAAGTGAACAGACATTTGACATTACCTATAAAATTTCCAAATATAAATCTAGTAAAGATTCGTAATATCGTGCGTCAGACGTAAATAAGACAACTTAGAATGTTTGTCCACTTATTAAATAGCTCAGAAAACATATTTAACAACTAACGTATTGTCAGAGCATGATTATATATGTTTTAATAGTTCCAAGTTTGCCAAAAAATAATAATAATACTATATATATGATTTGTTTTCTCACAAAGATGAATGAAGTTAATGACTTTTTCTTCAAATTTAAGTATTTAATATTTTTCCGTTTTCACTCTGAGTATGTAGAGATAATATGTCACATGGTAACTCAACTTTCAATAGTTTATTTAGAAAGTTACTCAACTTAAATTGGTCATTCAATTTTATTTTATAACTCAAAATTCACTTAACTGTTGTTATTTCACTTAAAAAGTTTCTCAATTATTAATATTTTACATAGAAAGTCAAAGAACTAATTTAAATTATTTTTTAATTAAGCTTTTATTGAAATACATTTTTTGTTTTTAAACTTATTTTTAAAAAAATAATAAATTTTTCATTTTAAATATCTTATTAAATTTTATTGAAATTCATTTTTTGTTATGAACTTATTTTTAGAAAAAATTAAGATCGCTACTGTGCGTTGGATTACTTTTTGATTCCAACCTACTAAAAATAATAATCATATTTCAGCATATTTAGTTTCAGTTAGACAATTGCTAAAACGGAAAAGGGAATTCTTTTTGTTATTTGCTACTATACGTTTTTTCAAAAAGATATAATTAAATAATTAGAGCGGGATTGATAAGATAATAAAAATAGATATTTTATTATTTCTTTAAAATAAAAATTAGACTTCAAGAAAATTTAATTAAAAAAAAATTTCAAATTGATCGAGTGACTTTCTAAGTAAAATATAAAATATTAATATTTGAATGACTTTCTAAGTAAAATATCAATAGATGAGTATCTTTTGAGTTATAAAAGAAAGTTGAATTAGTTTCTAAGTGAATAAGGGTAAATTAAGTGCCTTTCAAAGTGAATTATTCAAACTTGAATGACCATCTGAGATTTATCTCAGAGCGTGTATTTATTTTCCAAATCCATTAAAAAGGAAGTGGTTCGACAAATTAAAATACCTAGATCGAAGATCTCTAGCTGCATTTAAGATCAATTAGAATAATGTAAGATGTGTGAATGATAAACTCACTGCAACTTAAAAGATGGAGTTCCTCTACCTTTATCTTGAACAGTATAGTAGAAATTTTAGGGGTGTTAGGTAGGGCAAATGTTTTTTGGTGTTTGGGACTTTTTGTAGAGAAAACAATTTCCTTAATAATGAAGAAAGTAATTTCTCAAACAAATTTTATATGTGAAGTAAGTTAATTGTCTCCTCCCCATCCCATCCCATCCCCATCGATGGCTCTACTCACTTTAATAATCACTAGACCAACCTTCAACCTTGGATGGAAGGCAATTATTGAGATTCTGGAGAATTAAAGCAAGTCGACTTGGCATGACGCCTTATGCCCTCTCCCTAACAAATTATAATGAAATTAGTGTACGCCAACATAGTCGTACGTAAAGATTCATGAACAGGTGAGTATTAGCAAAAAACTGTCAGTGTGATTTTCCCTCCTTGTTTTTATAGGACTAGTAAAGATTCATGAACAAATGCATATTAGCATTGTTTTTTTTACCAGAGAATGGAAAAATTAAGAAACAGTCCAAAACAACAGGAAAAAATAAATTTCAAACAGAATAAAGTGATGATGAATACAATTTTAACATGCAGTACTGCCAAAAAAAGTGGGTGCTAGTGTGCGAATAGTTAAGTCAGCTTTATGTTAATGATGATTCTTGTTTTGATCAATCACAGATATAAATTTCCTTGCATGGCTACAGCCATTGTCGCGCTGCTTATGGGAGGACGCCAGTATCCTTGTCCTACTAGGATTCCTCGGAATCTTACTACTGGATTCACTCCTATACAAAGGCAGCTGGGACAAGGCTATGACAGTTGACAAGTATGGTGTTGGCACAAAAGTTGGCATTTCCTTCATATTTAGCATTATCTGCACAACCATATTATTGAGCACTCATCTCATAATGCTCTTGATGTTGCAAAAGAGAAAAAATGGTGATCACTGCCAATTCAAATTTCTAATTCTTTCATCTGAGATTCTGCAAATGACATCATGGGCAGCTTCATTTCTTGTGCTCTACACAACTCATAATAAGAAATACATAAAATTTCCTTGGGTCCTCAGAATTTGGTGGATGTCTAGCTTCTTTCTGTCTCTTGCTCGTGCGACTCTTGATGCCCATTTTGTCATCACAAGCGACAAACATATAGGACTTGCAGACTGTGTGGATATCCTTGGTCTTATTGCATCAGCCTGTCTTCTAGTTATGTCTATTAGAGGGAAGACAGGCATAATAATTTTTGACATGTCAGACATTACAACTGAACCACTTCTAAATGGAAAGAGGGAAAAGAATTCCGAAGACAAAACAGAGTACAGCCCATATGGAAAAGCTAGTCTTCTCCAACTGATCACCTTCTCTTGGCTCAATCCACTATTTGAAGTTGGAGTCAAGAAGCCCATTGATCAGGATGAAGTCCCAGATGTCGACTTCAGGGACTCTGCAAAATTTCTATCTGATTCCTTTGACGAAAGCCTCAAGTATGTAAAGGAAAGGGATGGAACCACAAACCCATCTATCTATAAGGCCATTTACTTATTTGGAAGAAAGAAAGCAGCAATCAATGCACTGTTTGCAGTTATTAGTGCAGGATCATCTTATGTTGGTCCATACCTTATTGACGACTTTGTAAACTTCCTCAACAAAAAGAAAATTCGGGGGTTACAAAGTGGCTATCTTCTAGCACTAGCTTTTCTTGGTGCAAAAATGGTTGAGACAATTGCACAAAGGCAGTGGATATTTGGAGCTCGGCAGCTAGGCCTTCGGCTAAGAGGTGCTCTGATATCTCACATTTACCAAAAGGGCCTACTTTTATCAAGTCAATCACGCCAAAGCTACACGAGCGGAGAGATAATAAATTACATGAGCGTAGATGTCCAAAGGATTACAGATTTTATATGGTACCTCAACACAATATGGATGTTACCGATCCAGATATCATTGGCAATCTATATTTTACACATGAATCTAGGAATGGGGGCACTTGTGGCGTTAGGGACAACTGTGATAGTGATGACTGGCAACATACCCCTGATAAGAACCCTTAAGGGTTATCAAACTAAGATAATGGAGTCCAAAGATGAAAGAATGAAATCCACCTCAGAGATTCTGCGGAATATGAAGACTATCAAACTTCAGGCATGGGATAGTTATTATCTACATAAGGTGGAGATGTTGAGAAAAGTGGAGCATAATTGGTTATGGAAGTCACTTAGACTGTCAGCCCTAAGTGCTTTTATCTTCTGGGGATCACCTACATTTATTTCTGTGGCAACCTTTTCTGGATGTGTTATGATGGATATTCCACTGACTGCAGGGAGGGTCTTATCTGCATTGGCTACATTTCGGATGCTTCAAGATCCTATATTCAATTTGCCAGATTTACTCTCTGCGATAGCACAAGGAAAAGTTTCTGCTGATAGAATTGCTTCCTACTTACAGGAAGATGAGATTCAACCCGATGCAGTTGAATTTGTTCCCAAAGATGAAACACCATTTGGGGTTGAGATAAAGAGTGGGACATTCAGCTGGGACACGGAATCAAGAATCCCAACCCTTGACGGAATAGAATTACAAGCTAAGAAGGGAATGAAGGTGGCAATTTGTGGCACTGTTGGATCAGGGAAGTCAAGCTTGCTTTCTTGTGTTCTAGGAGAGATGCCAAAACTGTCAGGGATTGTGAAGATCAGCGGTGAAGTCGCATATGTCCCTCAGTCTCCTTGGATACTTACAGGAAATATCAAGGAGAATGTTCTATTCGGAAAACCTTATGAAAGTGTCAAGTATGACACAACAGTTGAAGCATGCGCTCTGAAAAAGGATTTTGAACTATTCCCTGCTGGTGATCTAACAGAAATAGGAGAAAGAGGGATAAATATGAGCGGAGGTCAGAAACAGAGAATACAAATTGCTCGTGCGGTTTATCAAGATGCTGATATATATCTTCTCGATGACCCTTTCAGTGCTGTTGATGCTCACACAGGAACACACCTCTTTCAGGTGGGCATGTCTATCAAACACTAATTCTAGTGTTGGTTTCTTAAACTTCACTATCCATCTATGGTATTTAAGTTATATATTATAATTTTCTGCATGGTGCAGGAGTGCTTGATGAGGGTTCTCAAGGGAAAGACCATACTTTATGTTACACACCAAGTTGAGTTTCTTCCAGCAGCAGATCTCATTCTGGTATGCAGGAAAACAGAATTTCAATTTGTTCCACTGATGAACTATCCATTAATGTCATTTAACTGATAAAACATCTGCATAATTTATGAATACTACCATCATCCTTACAAATCAACAATCTTCCAATATATAGTGACTATGAACATATGAAGTCCTTCCATGATTGGATTTGATATTCAAAAGAGTCTAGTAATTCTAAGAAAGTGAACTTTCTAGTTACGGGTCTAGCAACAGAAATATTGGAATAGGATTCGCCTCATCCAGCTCAAGAAGGTGCACAAAATATGTAAATCCCCCCCTTGCTCATGTCTATACATGTTGCACAGTTCAAAACACGCTGGAATGTTTTAGAACTTTCCAAATATTTCGAGGTTGCCTATTCAGGATACGGAAGATAATTTAAACATTAGTACTAATATTTAGACTAATAGAAAATACTTCATAACTCTTAAGATTCCAGAATTTTGACCAACACTCAAAATCTATACAGAATCTAACTACTTAATATCAATAGGTGATGCAAAATGGAAGAATTGCTCAAGCTGGTACTTTTAAAGAACTATTGAAACAAAATATTGGATTTGAAGTTCTAGTTGGAGCACACAACCAGGCTTTAGAATCAATTTTAACATTTGAAAACTCAAGTCGAGAATCTGAAGATGCAGTTACTGATGGTGATCTTGATACAGATAGTAACGTAAATGCAGAATTTCCACACACTAAGCAGGATTCAGAACACAATCTCTGCATAGAGATAACAGAGAAGGATGGCAGACTTGTGCAGGATGAGGAGAGAGAAAAAGGAAGCATTGGAAAAGAAATTTACATTTCTTACTTGACCATTGTAAAAGGCGGTGCCTTTATTCCAATAATTCTTCTAGCGCAATCATCATTTCAATTGCTTCAGATAGCCAGCAACTACTGGATGGCATGGTCATGTCCCACAGGTGATGCAGCACCAATAGCAGAGAAGATGAACTTCATACTTCTTGTTTATGTGCTTCTCGCTGTTGGAAGTTCTCTTTGTGTGCTAGTACGGTCATCTTTTGTGGCTATAACAGGCCTTCGAACAGCAGAAAAGCTCTTTAGACACATGCTGCACAGCATCTTTCGTGCTCCTATGTCATTCTTCGACTCTACTCCTACCGGAAGAATCTTAAATCGTGTAAGTAACTCAAAGTTAGTTGATTGGGATCGGACAGCATATCTGCTGCAGTTTACTTCCCTTAATCTGAATGAGATGTGTGGATTTAGCTAAGTACTCGTACAGAATAAGTAGTAATAATTGGGTAGTTTTTCTTATCCTGCATATACACGGATAGGGGTAGATATATACCTGGTACATATTAAAACGAAATAAATAGGAAGAAACCAGGCATGATAACAGCTATAAGTCTGAGGAACATATTTGAGATAATCTAAATAACAGAATGTTAGTTATATCTCATAACACATAAAGCAAGTAGGCGTCTTCCAGTGTACAGTCATGTGGTATCTGAATTTGTCTGCTCAACCAACCGTAACTCACAAGTTAATCCACAGAGAAATATCATAGTAAGATAGTCAGGATAAATAAAACATGACAACAGCAAAGTGAACTGTCTAAGTTCTTGCCATAATCTCTAGAACTTAAGGATGAAATTCAGTTGATTCATTAATGCAATCATATTGGATCAATCATCAAGACATCTTATTACATGAACAGGCATCGACAGACCAAAGTGTTCTAGACTTGGAAATGGCAAACAAGTTGGGTTGGTGTGCCTTCTCCATTATTCAGCTTCTTGGGACAATTGCAGTCATGTCGCAAGCCGCATGGGAAGTATTTGTCATCTTTATTCCAGTAACAGCAATATGCATTTGGTACCAGGTAAGTAAGCAGTACATGTTTAAATCTTGGAATGCTAACTATATTAAAACAAGAAGTTGCTGCCTTGTTTTAGGCAAAGTACTCTTGTGGTCAAGTTAGACAAAGCTGACACAGTGATAAAGCCAATTGTTTTCAACTAAAATAAGCATTTCTCATTTAGATACCATGCAAAAGAGTTTTTTTGTATACGATAAAGCCAATTGTTTTCAACAAAAATAAGCATTTCTCATTTAGATACCATGCAAAAGAGTTTTTTTGTATACATCAGTAAGTGATGTTTGGAAAAATATTGGTACACTGATTATTCAAAGATGAAAGGATAAACAAACTCTATGTTTGTTTACGATTCCAAAGATTTTCTTTCTAATATTTATAAAATGTAATTTAAAGATATTATTATTAAAAATGCCAGCAATACTACATACCAACTGCAAGGGAGCTTGCTCGATTATCTGGAGTTCAAAGAGCTCCGATCCTCCATCACTTTGCAGAATCACTGGCAGGAGCAGCAACAATTCGTGCTTTCAACCAAAAAGATCGCTTTGCGCATGCAAACCTTTGTCTCATAGATGGTCATTCAAGGCCATGGTTTCACAATGTATCCGCAATGGAATGGCTTTCTTTTAGACTGAACCAGCTAGCTAATTTTGTTTTCGCCTTCTCCCTTGTTCTGCTAGTCACACTCCCGGAAGGAATTATAAATCCAAGTAAGCATCAGAAACGTAACTATTAAGTCTTTATAATGTTATGTACAGCACAGGTAGGAACTAAAGATGTCGAAAACATGTTACCTACCAAAGTCAGATTCTTTTCTCACTTTCTTTTTGCTAATGTGGTATTGTTGGTGGTTAACAAGTTTAATTTCATAAAAGAAATTAGAGAAAACTGATGTTGCTTTATATTCTACAGGCATTGCAGGATTAGCAGTAACATATGGGATCAATTTGAATGTTTTACAAGCTTCAGTTATATGGAATATTTGCAACGCTGAAAACAAAATGATATCAGTTGAAAGGATTCTCCAGTACTCGAGCCTTGCCAGTGAAGCACCACTTGTAATTGAAAATAGCAGACCATCAAGCACTTGGCCAGAAACTGGTACAATTTCCTTCCAAAATTTGCAGGTAAAGACAGTGTCGATTATGAGGTTTGCAATAATGCGCGCAGTAGGATATCATCCAATTGTAACAGATGTCAAAGTTGTATACAGTTAAAAAATCTGTACAAGTTTTGTGGTTCTAGTATGTCTTCATTATTCCTATAATGATCAGGATACAAGTAATAAAGCTATATCTAACCAAAAACTGGCAGGAATATTATATACCCACTTGTTTACATATTTTTTAGCTTGAATAACTTAAAATTTCCACCCACTGATATCATCACCATATCTCTATCTGCAGTTACGTTATGCTGAACACCTCCCTTCTGTTTTGAAAAACATAACATGCACCTTGCCGGGAAGTAAGAAAGTTGGTGTTGTGGGCAGAACAGGAAGTGGTAAATCAACCCTCATTCAGGCTCTTTTCCGGATTGTAGAACCCCAAGAAGGAAGCATTATCATTGATGATGTAGATATTTGCAAGATTGGCCTTTATGATTTGAGGTCAAGGCTTAGTATTATTCCTCAGGATCCAACAATGTTTGAGGGAACAGTTAGAGGAAACCTAGATCCACTAGCACAACACTCTGATACTGAAATCTGGGAGGTACTTATTTCACTCAGTATTGAAAAACAGTTATGCAAAGATGTCCACTTAAATTCACAAGATTATATTGGCTTATAAATCAACATTTTTGCATCGTAAAAACTAACAAGCCAAGAGAACAAAGAGTTTGTGAAGATCTTAGAGACTTGTTTTGCAAAGTATAAATGGTTGAAACAAAGACTTTAACCAGATTTGTAATGCAGTCAAGGAAAGAGTTGAAATTAACTTATGTTTTAGTGATTTGGACAGAGAATAATAATGTAGTCAATTCTTCTTTTGACAGGCTCTGGACAAATGCCAACTTGGCGATATAATACGTGCTAAGCCAGAGAAACTAGAATCTACAGGTTAGACAAGAAATTTCTTGATAAGAAATAGAATCTTATGGCAATATATTTCCTTGTTGAAACCTACTAATGTATTGAGTTTGACAGTGGTTGAAAACGGAGAGAACTGGAGCGTTGGTCAAAGGCAGCTTTTCTGTCTTGGAAGAGCCTTGCTAAAGAAAAGCAGCATTCTTGTTCTGGATGAAGCAACAGCATCAGTTGATGCTGCAACTGATGCAGTGTTACAAAAGATAATCAGTCAAGAGTTCAGAAATCGAACAGTGGTCACAATAGCCCACAGAATCCACACAGTCATTGATAGTGATCTTGTCTTGGTTTTGAATGAAGGTAAAATATGAATAATGCACCTAAATCTCCGAATATTGAATAAACTTCTAATTCCTTCCTTCACTTGTCCTTAACACAGGAAGAATAGCTGAATATGACACACCAGCAAAGCTATTGGAAAGAGAGGATTCTTTCTTCTCCAAATTGATAAAGGAGTATTCTATGAGATCCAAAAGTTTTTAACAGTTCAGCTATATTACAGACTTGATCTTCATTCCTACATTCTGCAACCAATGATATCAGAAAGCTAAAGCTGAAAAAAGTCGATATTCTTGACCATGCATTCTATCACTAAGTCATAGGAAGTTGAAATTTTTGTAAGCTTAGTTCACTACAGTGAAAAACTGAACCCAAAATGAAGAATACCATGAATCCCTTTCCTTTTCAAAATGACCAATAATTATGTGCAATTCAAGATGCAGTTTGAGAGGAAATTTTTTATGGTGGTTGAGTCATACCATGTCATACTTGTGTGAGAAATTGTTTTAATAGATAAAAATACATTTTGTTAGTGAAAATTACAATATTACAAGATTACAGTTGAAAATAAAATGAAGAAATAAAAATCTCTTCCGACTGAGGCCCAACTATCTTGCGCTCTTTAAGGAGATTCAAGCCCTCTGCAGCAAATATTTTCACCGATCCAGCAGTAGTCCTTCTTGACTTGTCCCCTCCAAGATACAACAACCTAATCACAAAAGTGTAACTCAACAAACTCTGGACAAGAGTTGAGTCCAAAGCTCCACAAAAAGAATGTAACACCACGATTCGAGAAAGACCAAATAGCAGATTTTAAGAAATTGCAGGTGCCACTGATGGAGGCCAAACCACGGCCTGTGATTTGGACCACGGACCGCAGGTAGGTCTGTGGTTGGCCACCCAGAATGTCTAAAAAAGTCACGACCCACGGCCGGACCTATAGATCGTAGGTGGGACCACGGTCCGTGGTCTAGGTCCGTGGATCGCGGCCCTCAAAACCTAGTCTCTGAAGCCAAACGACGCCCTGCCAGGACGGACCGTCGGTCAGGTCTGTCGATGGCTCCGTCAGCTTTTAAGTCAAGGTCATTTCGGTCTTTTCCCCTATGCATTGGGCATCTAAACTACATCATTTTACACATAAACTACGTCGTTTTACTCAGTTTAAGCCTAATAATCTAGTCAGAACCTACCTAAAACCTTTATTCTCCAAAATCACCAAAACTTGGAGAAAAAAGGGGAAGAAAGAGGCGCCAGTTTTCTCAAGAACACGCATCAGATTTTCTTCAGTTCCAGCCCAGAAATCGAAGGATTTCTCCGTGAATTTCGTCACCAGGTACGTGGGATTTCAATAGTGGGTTCCTTTCATCCACTAGGTCCTAATGTGAGTGAGTTGAGGCAGCTGATTCTTACAGAAGCTCATAACTCCAGGTATTCCATTCATCCAGGTGCCACTAAGATGTACCGTGATCTATGGGAAGTCTTTTGGTGGAACGACATGAAGAGGGACATAGTAGATTTTGTGGCTAAATGTCCTAACTGTCAACAGGTGAAGGTAGAACATCGAAAACCATGAGGTATGACTCAAGAGATTAACATTCCTACATGGAAGTGGGAAGTGATAAACATGGACTTCATTACAGGTTTACCTCGTATTCGCAGACAACATGACTTCATTTAGGTGATAGTGGACAGAGTTCCTAAGTCTGCTCACTTCTTGGTTGTCAAGACTACAGATTCGGCGGAGGACTACGCCAAACTCTACATCCATGAGATAGTCAGGTTACATAGGGTTCCTTTGTCTATCATCTCAGATAGATGTCCTCAGTTTACCTCTTATTTCTAGAAATCATTACAGAAAGGTCTTGGTACTCAGGTAAATCTCAGTACAACATTTCATCCACAAACGGATGGTCAGGCAGAACATACCATTCAGACCTTAGAGGACATGTTGAGAGCTTGCGTTATCAATTTCAAGGGTAGTTGGGATGATCACCTACCTCTTATAGCGTTCACCTACAATAATAGTTTCCATTCTAGATGGCCCCGTATGAGGCAATATATGGGCGTAGATACAGGTCCCTGATTGGTTGGCTTGAAGTAGGTGAAGCAACATTAATTGATCCAGATTCGGTTCATGAAGTTATGGAAAAAGTTAAGCGCATCAGGGATAGACTTAAGACAACTCAAGTCGTCAGAAGTCCTATGCAAATGTGAGGACAAAGGATTTAGAGTTTGAAATCGATGATTGGGTTTTCTTGAAAGTGTCACCTATGAAGGGGGTGATGAGATTTGGCAAGAAAGGGAAGCTTAGTCCCAGTTATGTAGGTCCTTACAGAATCTTGAAAAATGTTGGTAATGTGCCTTATGAGTTAGAGTTGCTAGCAGAACTAGCAGCGGTTCATACAGTTTTTCACATTTCATTATTGAAGAAGTGCGTGGGTGATCCAGCATCAATAGTACCATTAGAGAGTGTGGCTGTGAAGGATAGTCTCATTTATGAAGAGGTGCCAGTTGAAATTCTTGATCGTCAAGTTCTTAGGTTGAGAAATAAAGAAGTCACTTCAGTAAAGGTTTTATGGAGGAGTACGTTCGTAGAGGGAGCCACTTGGGAAGAAGAAACAACCATGAAGTCTAAGTATCCTCATATCTTTCCTTCCGATTCCGCTTCAGCTTGAGGTAATAGTTCCTCTCCGGTCTCTTAGTTTACTCTTGCATAAAATTCAGTCTCAGTATCTTGTTCCTTCAGTTGTTCTTGCATTTTCAGTATATTTTCATGTTGTTGGAACCTAGTTCAGTTAGATATCAATTTCTTATACTTGGTGGTAGGGATTGCAGCTCTTTCTCTCCATACTCAGCTAGTTTAGACTTCATTCGAGGACGAATGTTCCCAAGGGGGAGATAATGTAACACCTCGAATTTGAGAAAGACCAAATAGAAGATTTTTAGAAATTGCAGGTACCACCGATGGAAGCCAAACCACGACTCGTGGTTTTGACCACAGACCGTAGGTAGGGTCCGTGGTTGGCCAACCAGAATTTCGAGAAAAAATCATGACCAATGGCCGGACCTACGGATCGTAGGTGGGACCACGGTCTGTGGTCCAGGTCCCTGGATCGCTGCCCTCGGAACCTAGTCTCTGAATCCAAATGATGCCTTGCCAGGATGGACCTTCGGTCAGCCCACGGTCCGTCAATGGCTCCGTCAGCTTTAAAGTCATGGTCGTTCGGTCTTTTCCCCTATGCATTGGGCATCTAAACTACGTCGTTTTACACCTAAACTACGTCGTTTTTCTAAGTTTAAGCCTAATAATCTAGTCAGAACCTACCTAAAACCTTCATTCTCCAAAATCACCAAAATTTAGAGCAAAAAAAAAAGAAAGAGGTGACAATTTTCTCAAGAACACGGAGCAGGTTTTCTTCAGTTCCAGCCCCTAAATCGAAGGATTTCTCCATAAATTTCGTCACCAGGTATGTGGGATTTCACTAGAGGATTCGTTTATCCACTAGGTCAATAGAACTTTGTCAAATTCTTGATTCTCTATATCTTGTTTAGACCTAGGGTTTCTAAAACCTTGGATAATTGTTGTGATTTAGCTATTGTAGTATTATCATGTTTTCTTGGAAAGTTTGCTTAGTTCCTTGTATGAAACTCAGAACCCTAGTTGTGTAGATTCTTTTAGTTCATGAATTACACCTGCTAGGTCAATTAAACAGATAAACATGCTCCAGTTTTCAAATGTTACATTGTCAGTTCCTAAATGTTGCATTCTCAGATTTTTATGTCAGAACCTTAAGATATCCAGTATTTCAGTTATGTTATGTCATATACATTTCCAGTTGGGAGTAGGCTTAGCACCGAGTTGGACTAGGGTTCAGCGTACCCTCATAGTCCCAAAACTACGTGCCCCCGTAGGAGTATAAGTCCCCTGTGTTGGGCATCAAATTTAGTGATCATGCTAGTCATGCCTTTATAGGCAAGGTATATTGTATCCTCTAGATGGGGCATATACATCGGACTCCACGTTTAGCTCACATGATTTTATGTCGGTTAATAGTAGATCCCACAGTCAGGCTCTAATGCATTTGACCAGGTTTTCAGTTTATATTACAGTAATCAGTCGCAACATGTTATGTTCATGGTCATTGTATTTAGCTCAGTTTTCAGTTATATTCAACATTTATCTTCTATTCAGATTATATTATTGCTCAGTTGTTATCTATATCCTGCATGCTCAGTATATTCCAAGTACTGATGCATACTCTGTGCTACATCCTTTTATGATGTAGGTTCAGGTACTGAGCATCCAGATCACGCTTAGATCGATTATCGGTTCGTATTCAGCAGCTTCAGTGGTGAGTCCTCATACTTCGAGGACAACATACATGCTTTTCATTTTTAGTCTTTTATTCAGTTTTCAGTTTTGTTAGAGTTAGTTGGGGCATGTCACAACAACTCAACTCAGTTAGAAGCTTTTCAGACATAGTAATAGTATCAGCTTGGATTGTGAGTTTATCTTTCAGTTGTTTAAAACTCTTAGCATGGTTTATATATATTCAGATTAGTTGGGTATTCCCCACTTTCAGTTAACCATTGTTTTAGCTTCTGCATAGTTCATGATTTATTTAGTATCTCTAAGTATGCTTATGATATGCCAGACACAGGGTTAGCTTGGGGTCACTCGTGATCCTAGGTCCCGTGTTATGTCAAACGGGTAGCCTTGGGGCGTGACAAAAAACACCTTCCTTCAACTAATAAGAACTCTCTTTTTTGACTAATTTTATGCTCTCTCTATTTTTTTGTGTGTATCTAACCAAATGAAGACCACCATTATTTATAGTTGAGGATCCTTCATAGCAATAAATAGGAAGATAATATGGTAGTTAATAGAGAAGATACATGACCTAGAGGTTATATATGTTACATGTTATAATGGAGGAATAAAGATTGAGATAATGAAGATTGAATGGAAAAGGAATTAGTGGTCATGGTTGACCACCTTCTGCCACTAACAGTAACCTCCAATTAGACCATTTTGTAACCACCAAGTAACCTCCAATGGAACGTTTTGTAACCACCAAGTAATGGGAAATAATGCCTATGCACAATGATTAACAAAAGTGAGTAATTAAGCACAAATGCCTACCAACGGTAGCAATGAGAAGTGCCCACTAACTGCTGGAAAATTCAGCACTCTTGAACTCCAAAATAAAGCAAATTAATATACTAAAATATTAATATTAAAATGCTAAACCAACAATAACCCACTCATTTTAATATTAAAAAAGAGAGACTATTAGTTGAAGGAAGACTACTATTCATAATGAAGGTGTGGTCTGCATTGAACCTACACTTTGTGAAACAATAACTTCTACTACAGAGTTGTAGTGGTCTCAGACTTGAACTATTGTCACTACCCAAGGGTATCCCCTAGACGTAACATGACGTATTTGACCCTGAAGGGGTCTCATACAAGCCGTTAGCATATCCTGAACATAAGATAATAGAAAATACGGGAAAATTTAAAACTTTTACAATCGAAGTCATTTTTCATAAATGCAAGCGGAAGTCTTTCTATACTCTTTGTCTCAAACCATCTATTAAACTCATGAATAAAAGTCTTGGGACGCGGCCCATACAAAGTCTAACAACGTAAAGACATGACATAAAGGAATAATGGGGGTTCGTCCTCGAAGCTATGGAGACTAACCAAATCTTCAAGTCTTCTTGCACCTTAGAAACCTAACCTCCAAAGCAACTCAAGTCTCCAACCCTACATTTGATTAGAATGTAGGCATTATGCATTAGTACAAAATGTACCAAGTATGAAAGCTAGCACAACATCATAAGAGCATCTCAAAATGGTTAGTCAACATAAGACATAAGCATAAGAGATAATAACACAATCATCATAGTTATAGAATAATCATCAACACAAGCATCATATAAACATAAGTCAATCATAAGACATAGTTAATGAGCATAGGAGATAAGCCATAATCATAATAAACCAAGTCTTCATCATAGGTATCACACAAGCATAATTGACTCTTGGCCATTTTTACCAAAATAGCACCATTATCAAGTAACCTCAAAAGCATACAAGTGCAAAACATGAATAACATCCCATAATACAACCCAAGCCAAGTATCCCCTTTTGGTCATCCTAATCATGGTCTATATGCATGGTTAAGTCTTAAACCTTTCTACCATAAGGGCACCATACTTCTAAGTAACCTCAAGGCACACTTGGGCAATGCATGAAAGGCATCCCATTCTACCCTTCACCCTAAGTATAGCCTTGAAGTCATCCAAGTCACATTCACCCTCCCTTTGGTATCACTACTGGCTTACTTCATGTAGACAAGGGAATTATCACCTCTAGTCACACACATCTTGGAAGGCATCTATAGCAACTATCCATCAAGCATAACTCATGTAAGACAACACTCATAAGGCAACCTTTAGTCATACTTGTGCAACCGCATGAGTAGCATCCCATGCTACTACTCATACTAAGTACTTCTTTAGGTCATCATACTCATGTTCCTTAATTAGAGATTAGCCCTCTTTTGAAGCATGGGAACCTAAGAGACACTTTACTAAGTCTATCTTAGTTCCTTCTTGTTTTGAACCCGGTACCTCCTAGTTCATTATGTTTGAAACCTTGGAGATGCTACTTAAAGCATAATCTAAGTTCGTTATACTTGAACTCTTGGAGATGCTACTTAAAGCATAATCTTAGTTCATTATAAAGTTGGACCCTATGAGATACTTCTTTTAGCATATCTAGATTCATTGTCATTATGGACTCTAGGAGGCACTACTCAAGCATATCTAAGGCCATTTATACTCTTGAATATTATGAGGTCCTTTACTAACTTGTCTTAGTCCCTCATTACTTAGAACCCTAGGATATACTACATTAAGTACATCTTAGTTCATTAAGGTTGAACCCTAGGAGATACTTCCACAAGAATAATCTTAGTTCATTATGTTTGAACCCTAGGAGATGCTACTTAAAACATACTCTTAGTTCACTTAGTTTGATTTCTAGGAGATGATCCTTCAAGCATAATCTTAGACCACTACTTGCATTGGAATCTAGGAGATGCTACATTATGCATAATCTTAGCCCATGAGGTTTGAACTCTAGGAGATGCTACCTTGAGCACAATCTTAGTTCATTACCAATCTTGTTTACTTGGGATATAGCCTTAACTGACATGAGAACATATAAATATGAGTTATCACATGATCTCCCATGGTGTTACCCACACCATCAAGGGTTGGTCCACTTGCCTAAGGTAGAACCGATTGTTAGCATAGTCGGATCCACTTTCCTACGGGGCATGTAGTTATGGGATACAGAGATTGCTACTAGAAACCCAAACTCCACTAGGGGAGGCTTCCATCTCATGAGACACACTTGGGGAAATCCATACTCTTCTAGGTGAGATATTCCATGTGGGAAGCTCCATGAAAGCCCAAACTCAACTAGGTTGGAACCTCCATGAAAGCCCAAACTCAACTAGGTTGGAACCTCTATCTCATTTCAATATCCACTCGGTGCTAGGCATAGATCCTACAAGATAATCATTAAGTCTCTACTATGACTCAAGTTTATGGAAAGGTGTTCTTGACAACCAATCCATGCTAATACATCTTTTATACCATGTGTGAGCAACTATCACCATCAATGACCTAGGTATAAAGGCTCTCTAGCCTTAGGTTCAATTAGTTAGGAGAAGTCCTTCAACCCTAGAACCATTACTATGTGAGAAGTCTTTCATGTTAATTCCACATTCATGCTTAGTATCATGTCTATATTTCTACTTTTAGACAAGGATATCATCATGACCTAAGTGATTCTATCACTTCCTACCATCTATGATTCATAAGGTTAATAAGTAGGTAAAGGTCTCTCAACACAATCCTATTCATTGGCCTTCGATTCACATGTAGATTTTACTCTCAAAGCCTTAGGATCTAAAGTTAATCATATTAGCTTCACTCTTAAGCCCTAATGATCATCATTCATAACCATTAATCCTCTTCTCAAAGACTCTACATCATGGAAACACATTATGAACCTTGATTACAAGACATTCAATCACATTCTTTGATACTAAGTGATTCTAATGATAATTGATTCATAAAGATTCAATTCTAACTTCACATGTCAAGATTCATCATATACAATAGAGTCTAGTTCAATTCATGATTATAAGATCCTAACTTTGATCAATTACTACACATAACATTGAATTAGGAAGATCAACTATGAACCTTCAACTTTGCCTCTAATGGCATAAACCCACAAAGATCACATTTATCAATTTAGATTAGGGTTTACCATACAAATCACATGAAATCATCATAATATCATTAAACAAAGCTAAATAAATCATAATTGGGTGATATCCACTAGATTGGAATCACACCCAAACCCTACCCACAATGTAAGCACAACCCTAGCTAGAATGGGGTTTTTGATTTCACAAGTAGGCAAACTATGGGGGCTCTATGGGTGGAAGAACCCATAGATTAATAAGCTTCACATATCTCTTATCAAAGCCCTAAAAAAATCTTGAATCCATGGAGAAATCGACCTAGGTTGCTGCCCTCTTCTCTTCTCTTCTTCTTCTTCAATTCTAGAGAGATGATTTCTTAAGTGGGTTCTTAGATGAATGAGTTCTAATGATTAGTTTAGGGTTTATTTAAGCTTATATAGGTGGTTAAATAACCTATTAACCAACCTACATTAACCCCTAATTAATATCTAACTTAACCCCTAAACACTCAACTATAAACTAAAAGCGGAAAACTGCTCATGACTCACACCCAGCCATCCACGGACCGTGGATAGGACTACTGCCCATGTTTGGAAGCTGCAGCTCTAAATGTTTCAGGAAACTCAGGCCTTGACCCATGACCCCAACCCACGGGGCGCAGGTCCAACCACAGCCAGTGGTTTGCCATCCGTGGTTCCCATTTTCTTGACAGCTTTTTGGGCTGTTTTGAGGTCCTCCTCAAGGATCCCTTGGGTTGTCCTTGGGGGGTCATACCTTGACGCCCTAACCCTAAAACCTCAATACTAAGCTCGGGAATAATTTTTATGAGTTTTAACCCTCATACGACATTCCAAAATTCTTACCAAAGGCTCTAGAACTCACTAGTTCAACTCACTAACTTACAGGGTGTTACAATATCTCCCACTTGGGAACATTCGTCCTTGAATGACACTTCTAAACACTTCTCAAAGTCTAAAATCTAACTTAGCAGCATTATGCATGCACTACATCAAAATGCACACAATGAAGCAAGACGACTTCAATTCAAAACTAAACCCATTCAATGTTAAGGAGTAGGAACTACTTCTACCAACCCAAAATGCATCAAATTCTATATCTACTCATTTTCAAGGAGGAACTAACACCTCCTAGCTAAAAACATTCTCAATACTCCCTCATAGAGCCTAAATGCAATTTGTTCTCATAAAGAATTAATTCAAGGAGGAACTTTTCAACTCCAAAACTAAGGCATGATCATGCTCAACTCATGAAGTCTATATGCAAATCTTACTCAAATGCACTACAACATGAGGAAACAATGCAATTAAGTCATTTCTAACAAGACCTAAGCATTTCATGAACATGCATCATGTATGAAGATCCTGGAAACATACTATTCACACATGACTTCACATAAGAGAAAATCAAGAGGAACCTATCATCTCAAGCTAGAATAGGAGTAGAAGGAAAAGGACGAGGACATTGGGACATCTCATTGGCCCTTGGCCTCCCAAGTAGCACTCCTAACCAAATTCCTTACTAAAGAACACTCTTTACCAATCTATAGAACAACCTCCTTGTTCTTCTATTTCTTAACTTGTCGGTCTAAGACTTCTACCGGTACTTCTAAATTAGAGAGGTTCTCACTAATCAACTATAGCTCACAAGCAACCTTACTAACACCACTCAAAATCTCATATGATCCTACAAAACTGGGACTAAACTTCTCTTACTCACTACACCCCTTAAGGTGAGAATTTCAAGCAAACTTAACTCATAACATCAAGAACACTCAACGACCTTGCTATTTAAGCACATTATCTCCCCCCTTGGGAGCAAGCCTACACAAACTCTTTTAAGCATCCATTCTTTCATTTCTAAGGTCGGAGCAAGTCACCACTTAGATTTCACATCTTCACACAAAATGATTCTAAAGCATGGTAAATTACACTTCTACCCTTCTTAGAGGAGTCTATTCACTCAGCCCATCTAGGCATTACTTAAACACCCTATTCAACCAATCTATCAACATACTTCAAAACTCATCATGACTAAGCTGGGTTCTACCAACAACTAAACATAGCCTCACAATCACTTTGCTATGTAGGCACACTATCTCCCCCTTGAGAGTACGCCTACACAAATCCTTCTAAACATCCTTCATACATAAAGGCAACAATGGAACATCATTCATACTAGAGACAACATCACAATCTATCATCTCAAATCTCTCAAGTCACATAGCCCTATTTGGCATCACAACCAAACTTTCTCCCTCAATCCTTGTAGCATAATCCCTTTGAGTAGTCATATACCAAAGACCATCAGATAAGGGATAAGAAGTCAAGTTTCCTAAGCATCCAATAGTCTCCTATTCATAAATGTGGCGTGCTTCACATTTATGAACAAGACTCTACTAGATGTGGTTTGAGACATCCTAAATTTATCTCAAACCTTATGCTTTGATACCAAGTTTGTCACGACCCAAGGATACTCCCTAGACGTAACATGGCATACTTGACCCCGAAGGGGTCACATACAAGCCCTTAGCATATCCTGAACATAAGATAATAGAAAATATGGGAAAATTTAAAACTTTTAAAATCGAAGTCATTTTTCATAAATGCAAGCGGAAGTCTTTTTATACTCTTTGTCTCAAACCATCTATTAAACTCATGAATAAAAGTCTTGGGACGCAGCCCATACAAAGTCTAACAACGTAAACACATGACATAAAGGAATAATGGGGGTTCGTCCTCGAAGCTATGAGGACTCACAAAATCTTCAAGTTTTCTTACACCTTTGAAACCTAACCTCCAAAGCAACTCAACTCTCCAACCCTACATTTGATTAGAATGTAGGCAATATGCATTAGTACAAAATGTACCAAGTATGAAAGCTAGCACAACATCACAAGAGCATCTCAAAATGGTTAGTCAACATAAGACATAAGCTTAAGAGAAAGTAATACAATCATCATAGCCATAGAATAATCATCAACACAAGCATCATATAAACATAAGTCAATCATAAGACATAGTTAATGAGCATAGGGGATAAGCCCTAATCATAATAAGCCAATTCTTCATCATAGGTATCACACAAGCATAATTGACTCTTGGTCATTTTTACCAAAATAGCTCCATTCTCAAGTAACCTCAAAAGTATACAAGTGCAAAGCATGAATAGCATCCCATAATACCACCCAAGCCAAGTATCCCCTTTTGGTCATCCTAATCATGGTCTATATGCATGGTTAAGTCTTAAACCTTTCTACCATAAGGGCACCATACTTCTAAGTAACCTCAAGGCACACTTGTGCAATGCATGAAAGGCATCCCATACTACCCTTCACCCTAAGTATAGCATTGAAGTCATCCTAGTCATATTCACCCTCCTTTGGTATCACTATTGGCTTACTTCATGTAGACAAGGGAATTATCACCTCTAGTCACACACATCTTGGAAGACATCTATAGCAACTATCCATCAAGCATAACTCATGTAAGACAACACTCATAAGGCAACCTTTAGTCATACTTGTGCAACGCATGAGTAGCATCCCATACTACTACTCATACTAAGTACCTCTTTAGGTCATCATACTCATGTTCCTTAATTAGAGATTAGCCCTCTTTTGAAGCATGGGAACCCTAGGAGACACTTTACTAAGTCTCTATCTTAGTTCCTTCTTGTTTTGAACCCTAAGAGGTACTATCCTAGGTACATCCTAGTTCATTATGTTTGAAACCTTGGAGATGCTACTTAAAGCATAATCTAAGTTCGTTATACTTGAACTCTTGGAGATGCTACTTAAAGCATATTCTTAGTTCATTATAAAGTTGGACCCTATGAGATACTTCTTTTAGCATATCTAGATTCATTATCATTATGGACTCTAGGAGGCACTACTCAAGCATATCTAAGGCCATTTATACTCTTGAATATTATGAGGTCCTTTACTAACTTGTCCTAGTCCCTCATTACTTAGAACCCTAAGATATACTACATTAAGTACATCTTAGTTCATTAAGGCTGAACCCTAGGAGATGCTTCCACAAGCATAATCTTAGTTCATTATGTTTGAACCCTAGGAGATGCTTCTTAAATCATACTCTTAGTTCACTTAGTTTGATCTCTAGGAGATGATCCTTCAAGCATAATCTTAGACCATTACTTGCATTGGACTCTAGGAGATGCTACATTATGCATAATCTTAGCCCATGGGGTTTAAACTCTAGGAGATGCTACCTTGAGCACAATCTTAGTTCATTACCAATCTTGTTTACTTGGGATATAGCCTTAACCGACATGAGAACATATGAGTTATCACATGATCTTCCATGGTGTTACCCACACCATCAAGGGATGGTCCACTTTCCTAAGGTAGAACCGGTTGTTAGCATAGTCGGATCGACTAGCCAACTTTCCTACGGGGTATGTTGTTATGGGATACAGAGATTGCTACTAGAAACTCAAACTCCACTAGGTGAGGCTTCCATCTCATGAGACACACTTGGGGAAATCCATACTCTTCTAGGTGAGAGATCCCATGTGGGTAGCTCCATGAAAGCCCAAACTCAACTAGGTGGGAACCTCCATCTCATTATCCATTCGGTGCTAGGCATAAATCCCACAAGATAATCATTAAGTCTCTACTTTGACTCAAGTTTATGGAATGGTGTTCTTGACAACCAATCCATCCTAATACCTTTTTTAGACCATGTGTGAGCAACTATCACCATCCATGACCTAGGTATAAATTCTCTCTAGCCTTAGGTTCAATTCGTTAGGAGAAGTCCTTCAACCCTAGAACCATTACTTTAATTCCACATTCATGCTTAGTATCATGTCTATAATTCTACTTTTAGACAAGGATATCATCAGGACCTAAGTGATTCTATCACTTCCTACCATCTATGATTCATGAGGTGAATAAGTAGGTAACGGTCTCTCAACACAATCCTATTCATTGGCCTTGGATTCACATGTAGCTTTTACTCTCAAAGCCTTAGGATCTTAATCATATTAGCTTCACTCTTAAGCCCTAATGATCATCATTCATAACCATTACTCCTCATTCTCAAAGACTCTACATCATGGAAGCACATTATGAACTTTGATTACAAGACATTCAATCACATTCGTTGATACTAAGTGATTCTAATCATAATCGATTCATAAAGGTTCAATTCTAACTTCACATGTCAAGATTCATCATATACAATAGAGTCTATTTAAATGCATGATTAAATGATCCTAACTTTGATCAATTATTACACATAACATTGAATTTGGAAGATCAACTATGAACCTTCAACTTTGCCTCTAATGGCATAAACCCACAAAGATCACATTCATCAATTTAGATTATGGTTTACCGTAGAAATCACATGAAACCATCATAATATTATTAAACAAAGCTAAATAAATCCTAATTTGGTGATATCCATTAGATTGGAAACACACCCAAAGCCTACCTATAATGTAAGCACAACCCTAGCTAGAATGGGGTTTTTGGTTTCACAGGTGGGCAAACTATGGGGGCTCTATGGGTGGAAGAACCCATAGATGAATAAGCTTCACATACCTCTTATCAAAACCCTAAACAAAGCTTGAATCCATGGCGAAATTGACCTAGGTTGCTGCCCTCTTCTCTTCTCTTCTTCTTCTTCTTCAATTCTAGAGAGATGATTTCTTAAGTGGGTTCTTAGATGAATGAGTTCTAATGATTAGTTTAGGATTTATTTAAGCTTATATAGGTGGTTAAATAACCTATTAACCGACCTACATTAACCCCTAACTAATAACTAACTTAACCCCTAAACACTCAACTAAAAACTAAAAGCTGAAAACTGCTCATGACTCACGCCCAGCCATCCACGGACCGTGGATAGGAATACTGTCCGTGGTTTGGTCTCGTGGTTGGAAGCTACAGCTCTAAATGTTTCAGGCAACTCAGGCCTTGACCCACTACCCCAATCCACGTGGCGTGGGTCCAACCACGGCCACTGGTTTGCCATCTGTGGTTCCCATTTTCTTGACAGCTTTTTGGGCTGTTTGAGGTCCTCCTGAAGGACGCCTTGGGTGGTCCTTGGGGGATCGTACCTTGACGTCCTAACCCTAAAACCTCCATACTAAGCTCGGGAATCATTTCTACGAGTTTTAACCCTCATACGACACTCCAAAACTCTTACCAAAGGCTCTAGAACTCACTAGTTCAACTCACTAACTTACGGGGTGTTACAACTATGATTTATTGAGGGTAATAAAATATTACTGCTCACACACAATAATCAAGGTGTTGACATGATCTTTAAAATTCAGTACGTTACGACCTTGTGCTATCTTGGTTTCATGAGTGCTTTTGAGAATAATCACAATTCTTATAGGAAGCGACTTACTTCTACACTCACATAGGTGAAATCTGTCGAGAGTGTTCCTGTAAGTTTAACACTCCACCCATACAGGCTATAGATATTCATTAAGTGATTTATCAACTCAACCTTCACAAATCACTACAAAAAACAATGCACTCACATCATAGGGAGGGATTAAAAAATAGTGCATATAATTAGTTTTTAGCTTTGAACCTGGTTATAGGATCTCTAGTCTCCAGGTTGGGTTTCCTCATATATGACTCAAGTATTAACAGGCTTCAAACCCATTCCTATCGATGTGCTCCAGACTTTTCTCTTGTTAATGCCTTAGTAAGAGGATCTGTAAGATTATCCCAAGATTTGACATAATCAACATTAATGGTACCACTTGTCAAATATGTGTTATATTATTGTGTTTCCTCATTATAGGTTTGGATTTACCATTGTAATAACAGTTTTGAACTCTACCAATTGCAGCAGTGCTATCACAATGAATTAAAATAGGAGGAATTGGTTTTTCAAATAAGGTATTTGAAATAATAAATCTCTCAACCAACTCGCTTCCTCAGTAGCTGAAGCTAAAACAATTAGTTCAACCTCCGTGGTAGATTTAGCAATTATTGTTTACTTTTTTAATTTCCAACAAATAGCACCACCACCTAAAGTGTAAATGTAACCAATGGTAGAACATGAATCACTTGATAAGGTGTTTCAATATGCATCAGAAAAGCCTTCAAGTACAACATGATTTTTTTTATAGAACAAACCACAATTTTTTGTTCCAATTAAATATCTCATAACTCTTGTTATAGACTTATTTTATGCCATCGTTCATTACTTGGCTTGCTTGTAAACCTGCTAAGTACTCCTGCTACATATGCAATATCAGGCCTAGTGCAATCAGTCACATATCTCAAACTTCCAATCAAGCTAGCATAGTCCTTTTGATTTTTCACATCATTTTTGTTTTTAACAGGAAATAAGTGAACACTTGAATCAAAAGGAGTTACTACATGCTTGCAATCAAGAAAGTTATATTTTTTCAAAACTTTCTCAACATAATGTGACTGGTCAAGGAAAATTCTATCACATGTTCTTGTTATTTTTATTCCAAGAATAAAATTTGTCTCACTAAGATCTTTCATATCAAAATGGCTTCTAAGAATATTTTAGCTTCATCATTAACATTCATGTTAGAGCCAAAGATTAATAAATCATCAACATATAGGTAAAGAATAACATGTGAATTATTCTAAGACATATAATAAATGAACTTATCACACTCATTTGTTTTAAAACCATTTTCAATCATGCAAAAATCAAATTTTTTATGCCATTGCTTTGGTGCATGTTTTAAGCCATATATGGATTTAGTAAGGTTACACACTTTTCTTTCTTGGTCTACTTCAACAAAATACTCAGGTTGATCCATGTAAATTTCCTCATTTAGGTCTCTATTTTAAAAAGCAGTTTTTACATCCATTTGATGAATTTGAAAATAAAAAATTATAGTCATAGCAATTAAAGGTCTTATGAATGTAATTCTTGTTATCGGAGAAAAAGTATCAACAAGTTCTAGGCCTTCTGGTAGTTTAAAACCCTTTGCAACTAGTCTAGCCCTATATTTATCAATAGATCCATCCAGTTTCAACTTTTTTGTAAGACCAATTAACAACCAATTGTTTTGCAACCCGATGGTAAATCAACTAACATTCAAATTTTATTAGAAATTAGTAATTTCATTTCATCATTTACAGCCTCTTTCCAAAGATGGAATCACGTGAAGATAAAACTTCTTTCAAAGTGAGAGGGTCATCTCCAACATTAAACACATAAAAATCAGGACCAAAATCTTTTTCTACTCTAACTCTTTTACTTCTTTGTAACTCAAAATCATCAATTTCCTTATTTTTAAAAGTAGAAGTAGAAGAACTAGGTAGTGACAAAATATTTTGTTCAATCCTTTGACCCCCGCTATTTTTAGAATCAAAAGGGAATTTATTCTCATGAAAAATAGCATCACTCCATTCAATTTTAATATTATCTTCAAGATTAAAAAAACTATAGGTTGTACTATTTGAAGCATTATCAAGAAAAACACAAGTAGTAACTTTCTTACCCAACTTTGTAATCTTGGGATCCAATAGCCTCACAAAGGCTAGACAACCCCAAACTCTTAGATATCCCAAACTTGGCTTGTGACCTTTCCACAATTCAGAAGGTGTCAATGTAGACTTTTTATGAGGCACACGATTCAACACATAACAAGTAGTCAAAATATCTTCATCCCATAAATTCAAAGGTGCAGGTGACTCAATAAGCATGATATTAGTTAATTCAACCAAAGTTCTATTTTTCCTTTCCGCTACACCATTATATAAAGGAGAATAAGGAGGAGTAGTTTCATGAATTAATCCCGATGATCTAAAAAAGAATTAAACTCATTTGACTCATATTCACGGTCTCTGTCACTTCTAATTCTTGTTTTTTTCTACCAAACTGATTTTCAACCTCATGGAGATAAGTTTTAAAATTTTCAAAAGCATCACTTTTATTTTTCATCAAGTAAACATATGTAAACTTAGAAAAATCATCAATGAAAGTGATAAAATATCTATTACCTCCACGATTTAAAATGTCTCCAAGTTCACAAATATTAGTATGAACTAATTCTAACAAATCAGTTTTTCTTTCAACTTGAAAATGACTTTTAGTGATTTTGGCTTTACTACAAACCTCACACTTTTCAAAATTCTTTATAATCTTTGGGATTAATCCTAAGCTACTCATGATTCCAACATAACGATCATTAATATGACAAAACGAGCATGCCAAAAATTGATAGAAGAAAGCATATAAACTGAAGTAGAAATTTTATTCATTTCAACATTCAGTTTAAACATTACATCACGAGCATACCCTTTTCCCACAAAAATACCCTTTTTCACAATTACATATTGATTAGATTCAATAATCTGTTTAAAGTCTGCTTTATTAGGAAGAAAACTAGACATCCAATTTTTTCCCATGGAAGGAGTATAGAGTACATCTTCAAAAGTTAACACCATTCTAGAGGTAAAACACAATTCGACATCTCCTGTTTCAATCACTTGAGTAGTCTGTGAATCGCCAAGTATGGTGGTTTTAGGCTCCTCAAAATGAGTATACTTTTAAACCAATCTTTGTCATAACAAACATGATGATTGACACCAGAATCAGCCCACCATCCATCAACATTCTCAACCATGTTTATGTCGGTAATTACCATCACAAAAAGTTCTTCGATAACGTTTATCTGACGGTTAGGACAACGTTTCCGGAATAT
The DNA here is from genome assembly GCA_036250505.1 of Solanum acaule. NCBI lineage: Eukaryota > Viridiplantae > Streptophyta > Magnoliopsida > Solanales > Solanaceae > Solanum > Solanum acaule. Next base: position 47,275 of record JAJOOR010001319.1, read on the forward strand.
GAAAAATGGAGCAATATGCCCACTCTGGCCACAAACAAAGCACTGTCCCTTATCTTGGACTTGTTGATTTCGTGCTTTGTTATTTTCACCATTATTTATCAGGGAGGTCTACCATTATTTTTCTTGAATTTTTTCTTCCTAGGCTTCAAAGAAGTATTTTTGTGAGATTCAGGAGTAGAATTATTTGAAGTAATTAAATTTACCTTCATTGTGATGTTGCTCTCTTTTGATGTAGAAGTGCATCTTGGCCTCTTGCCTCCTCTTCCATATAGATTTTCATTATCAACGCTTCAGAGAGGTTTCCTTTTATTTGTGGCGCATAGTATTTTGAAATTTCTTTCAAGAAGGTGAAAATTCATCTACTATGCTACAAACAATAAGGTTATCTCAAATTTTGACCTCATCGGACCTGAGCTCTCCAACAATCATTATAAAGTCTTGAGCTTGGTCTACCACTGATTTACTGTCCATCATTCGGAAACGAAAAAATTTACTAGATGCATATTTTTTCGCTCTAGCCTCTTTGGTATCATACTTACTCTGCAATACTTTCCAATTTTTTTTGCACTAGAGTAAGTTCTATAATAATAATCATAAAAATTATCAGATAGACAATTAAGAATGTAATACCGACACTTACATGAATCACCATCATACTTTTTCACTTTCTCTAGATGAGAAATAGCTTTATCATCATTCATAGAGGTGCTGTCAACTTTATTAGGATTCTTCTAAGTTAACACATAAGAAACATTGAGAAGACTTAAGTAGAAAAATACTTTACCCTTCCATCTCTTGAAATAGTTACCATTGAACCGAAATGGCTTGTTAAGGTCTTCCATTTTGACATTCGCGGATTTTTCAATTATAGCCATTGTGAATCTCCTTAAAATTGTTAGTGAAAAATACAATATTACAATTGAAAATAAAATGAATAAACAAAAATCTCTTCCGGTTGCGGCGTGAATATCTCACTCTATTTAAGGAGATTCAATCCCACCCACTACAACAAATATTTTCACCGATCTAGCAGTAGTCCTCCTTGACTTGTCCCTCTAGGATATAACAACCTAATCACAAAAGTTTAACTCAACAAACTCTGGACAACAGTTAAGTCCAAAGCTCCACAAAAAGAACACCTCCCTTCAATTAATAAGAACTCTCTTTTTGACTAACTTTTATGCTCTGTTTATTTTCTTGTGTATCGACACCAGATGAAGACCACCACTATTTATCGTTGAGGAGTCTTCCTAGCAATGAATGGGAAGATAATAAGGTAGTTAATAGAAAAGATAAATGACCTAGAGGTTACACATGTTACATGGTATAATGGAGGAATAAAAATTGAGAGAATGGAGATTGAATGGAAAAGAAATTAGTGGTCATGGTTGGTCACCTTTTGCCACTTACAATTACCTCCAATTATACCGTTTTGGAACCACCAACTAACCTCCAATGGAACGTTTTGTAACCACCAAGTAATGGGCAATAATGCCTATGCACAATGATTAACAAAAGTGAGTAGTTAGGTACAAATGCCTACCAACGGTAGCAATGAAAAGTGTCCACTAACTGCTGGAAAATTCAGCACTCTTTAACTCCAAAATAAAGCAAATTAATATACTAAAATATTAATATTAAAATGCTAAAACGACACATTTTATAGGTCTCATGCCTTTCCAACTTTTTCATCTCTTTCTCACTCCTCCACCCCACGTTCTATTTACCCTCCTCTAATATAGATTACTTTATTTTTAAAAATACATTTCATTACACAAATTTAAAATAATGCCACAAAAAGATCAAAGCAAAACAAAAATAATGATATCCTTAAATTAGTATTTCATTATTTCTCTCGCATTAATTCTTCAATAAAAATAATAATGTCCAAAAATTATTAATTTATTTTCCTTACTTTTTTTTACAGTTCATAACGTTCATTTGTCAAAATCACTCATATATCAAATAAACATAAATATATTAATACTAATTTAGATTTAAAGTCAAATAGTTACGTATTTAAAAATAGTTAAATTAAGATGTGTGCTCTCAACCTCATAAAAAATCAACTGTTTTAGTTTTAGGATAAACATAATTAATTATTTAAAACTACTTGTCAATCAACAAAATCAAAATATAATTAATCAATTATTTTTATTCATTTTACTTCTCCATCAATTTATTCGATTATTTTTTTTCACGAAATTCAAGCTACAAAATATATTTTTTCATTATATTAACATAATAAGAGCTGCAACTTATAGTTAGTGTATGATGAATTAGGCTAAATTTCACACTTTATAAGAAAAAAATTATTTAAAGATAAACAAAGTAGCAAAATTTGAAACCATTGTAAAATTAAAAAAAGTTGGAAAGTTGAACAAAAGGAAAATGTTAAAAAGGAAGAGAGAGAAAACAAACTTTGACCTATTTTTTCTGAAAATGGGACCCAATAATTCACTTGGAAAATTCTGAAAGGAGCCTCATACGGGTTTTGTGTGCCACATCATTTTTATCCCTCCCCCACCATAAGTTTTTTTTTTTGGTTGAAGAGAGGTTATGTTGATGCATATAAAACCTTCAAAATTCCCACGTGTGACTGTCAAATGAAAAATATAAGTTCGTTAAGCTGGCAATTGTCTGATATTTATGTATTCTCAACTCATAATAAATAGTTAACACCCTCAACAAACTAGCATATCATTAAAAGAAATTTTGTGATAACGTTCAACTACACACAAAATTTAATGTGTAATAATAATATGCAATATAAAACCTAACGAAGAGTCAATCCCTTAGGGAATGGATGAATCATGTGGATTTTATTAAATTCCAACATGTATACTATTCAAATCAATCAAAGACTTTAAATCATCTAAACAATTTCAAGCTTCAGTTGTTAAATGAACTAAATCGAGTCATTATCAACCATCTCCTTTCACTAGCAACATTAATTATCTAAAGTAAGCAGAAGTTTGCAAACACAAATTATAGATAATATCATAAAGAGACAGATGAACCCATATCAAATTAACACTTAATAAGCAACAAATTAATACACATTTGTAAAATTAATCATCCATACAATAAACACCCCTAAGATTTGGGAGATTAGCTACTCAAAATAAGAGATAAAAGAACTGTACTAAAGTTATAATTCATAGCAGCTACTTGATTGGAAATCCTAAGAAATTAATCCTTAAGACCTTCAATCTCAAAAAGGCTCTAACAAATCTTCAAGTACTAGGTTCATCCCCAAATAAAAATGGTTTTGCAAAGAGTACAAGAAAATTCAGAAAAATGAAAAGTCAATTTTTCTCTCTTCAAAGAACTATTTTATACAATTACAAAATAATTCAAAAAAATTCCCTTTTTGACTAATTGGTGAGTTTATTCGACATCACCAAACTGATTGGCGATGCGTCAAATTGTTGTTACCATCACTAATCTAGCTTCAAACAGTTGATTTATTCCTTCAAGCGCCTGTTACTTTCAGCGATCTCGACTAAGATCGTCAAGTTGCTTCGACGATGCACTGAATGCTCTTCTTCACCGTCAACCTCACATAGACTTTTGAGGTTTAGAACTGTCTTCTTTGGTAACATTTGTTCCACTCAGTGATACACCGAGTCAATTTGGGCGATCTTCAACATCACCCTTCTGCCTATTTTTCCAAGTTCTTTGCTTCTTTTCGTCTCTTTTCCCCCATGTCATTCTTATGCTCTCGTGGCTCAAAGTCAAATACATTTTAATTAGTAAAAGGATATAAATGGGCATTGAGGACTTAACTTTGATGAACTAGAAGCCTAAAATGAGTCCAAAATCCCCGACACATCAACACCCGTAACTTAAACTTTTGCTTGTCCTCAAGTAAAACTTCATATCAATCAGTTCAACAAAGATGTCTTCAAAGAGTGCTTCTTTAGAGCTGATATATAGGTGTTATCACAAAGTTTTTCAAAGCTTATAACTTCAAATTATGCATTAAAATCCTCAAGAAATGACTAGCCATTATAAATCAAAGCAAATGCTCAAAAAATCTCACTAAAATGCAAAGTTATCCTCTACAAATGTATCCAAGTGTCCTTATACAAAGAATGATTCCATACTCTTGCAGAGCACAAACGTTTTATAAAATTAGTGACCATAAAAAACTCTCACACTTACAAAAAGAATAACATGCATGTTTCTACTCATATCCTTGCCCATATTTTCCAAATTACCAATGAACTATCTCCCGCGAGATAACAAAGGTCTTTCAAGAATTGTAATGGGACTAATGGGCGTGGTAGGATATTTTTGGTTTATAGCGACTCTATTCTATTTAAGCATTAGCAAGAACTTTCTTATTTTAAATATTTCTTCCTCATTTTTCACAAAAAGTATCACCAAACCTTTTTCTAGCAACCTTCCATTGCTTCATTGATGAAGAACCCTTTTATTGAAACAACAATACGACAAGCAACCTTATTTACAAAAAAAAACCTAGATATATATATATATATATATATATATATGTGTGTGTGTGTGTGTGTGTGTGTGTGTGTGTGTGTG
>JAJOOR010001320.1:0-39460 GCA_036250505.1 Solanum acaule
AAATTGCCCAGTGATGTTACTACGAAATTTAAATCCTTCTGAAGGTTTGTGTAATGGTACCCGATTAACATGTTGCAGTTTCAAAACACATGTTATAAATGCAAAAATTGCTAGCGGTGACTTTCAGATCAAACATGTTTTTATACCAAGATTACCTTTATTAGCTTTAGAAGATGAAAAATTGTCAATTCCTTTCAAAAGAACACAATTGCCAATACAATTATGTTTTGCTATGACTATAAATAAAGCTCAAGGTCAAACTTTGGATTTTGTTGGAATTTATTTGCGCGAGCCTGTGTTTTCCCATGGTCAACTTTATGTTGCTTTATCGAGAGCTAAAACTTCAAAAGGCGTGAAGCTGTTAATTCGGCCATCGACTTTTGACAGCAATGATGATCACTCGACATACAACATAGTCTACAATGAAATTATTCAAAAAGCGTTCGCTTAGGTAACAACAAGTACAAATTTTTATGCCTAACTTCTTGTAAAAAATAATTGATTTAATCTTTTGTAGTTCTATTTTGAAGTTTTTCCTATATAGTACCGTTCAGATTTCTATAAAGTTTTCTGTGCCTGTAGGACAAATATTGTTGTGTTGGTTCCCGGTACATGAACGAGTATATGATGAATTTATAGAGAAGGTAAAGGTTCGTGTAATGAGACCTGTAGTTGGCGATCCATTCAGGTAAGGTGTTGAACAAGGTACTTCCTCTCTTTTTCTCCCTCTTCTTGTCCCATTATGTTTATGTTCTGCTTTAACGACTATAAACTTTCATATTTGACATTTCTCTGCATTTTTCCAACCCAAAGTTAGGCCCTAAACTGATTTGTAAGGTATCTATTCTGTTTCCAATTTCGTCACACTACCATGTAGCGTCTGTACTGTCTGTCTCTCCTAAACCATTAGGCGGAAAATAGTCCTCCCAAGAGCCTCTTCTTTTATTTCGTCACATGACAAATCTAAAGTGTCTACTTTCATGCAAGATTTCTTAAAGTATCTATCTTCTAACTCACAAAATTTACTAAATGATTTGGCTTATAACTTAAAGTCTTTTTTTTTTTGATAACCGAGAAATCCGTTTGTGACCCGCCCTTTGGACCAATCACAACCTTCTAAACTCGGTGGATAATGGGCCCGCCCCTCTACCCTTCTCCACTTAAATATCGGGCTTCGTTTTGCATGGTGTGGGGCTTGAGCCTGCGACCTAAGCCACAAATCCTCCACCTTTTGCCACTTGAGCTAGTCTCTTGTTCTGAAGCTAATATCATTACAATATACATCATAGATCGACTTAGAACAATTTTAGAAGATTCTTAGGTACATAAGAGAAGGCCGTGACAGCTCTGCCACCCTTGAATATCGTGATGATACAATTGTCTCCAAAGGATACTCTTCAAATTCAAGTTAGTTATGATATGAACCTATTGTGGCAAAAGAGCTATTTCAAAAATTTTGTGGCTAAAAGTTGCTATTGTTGACATAGACTTCACTGGCTTGCTTCCTATATAAAATTTGAGGTTCTTTCATCACTTCCAGTATGGAATGCTATAGTGCAATTTTGAATCACCTATGCTCACCCTTTACAGAGGCTCTGATCTGAGTGTCTTCTGTTTATCATCATCAAAATTTAAAATCATCACCTTTAGTTCTCCCCGCTCTTTCTGCCCACCATTAAGATATTTAAACAACACAAAATCAACATTTGTAACAAGGTAGATAAAATGTGTAGTTTCTTTGGGGTTAGAGCACAGCTCACTAGGGATTAAATGAATACCTGTTTAAGAGATCATTAGTGGCTGTCTGTTATGTGCCGATATGTGCATTGCAAATTTGAAGTTAAAAATAGTGATCTATATAAAATGAATATGAGTAGTATTTTTTGATCTATTTTTAGCTTCACATAGTAAAGCAAAACTTATATGTGTACTCATTGTTAAAGTTTCTTCAGTTGATTGTTAATGTTAGCTGCACTACTCATTGTTAAAGTTCCTTCAGTTGATTGTTAATGTTAGGTGCACTTTGACTGGTTCTATTGTGAATTTAACATTATAAAACTGAGTGTTTTACTGATTATCCTATCTTAATTACCATAATTTCCTTGACAAAAGTTGCATCTGTATATAATAATCACATTGTAGCGAGTACAGTTTAGTAGTTATTGTAACCCATTTAGTTGGGATGTTCTGGTGCTCAATTAGGCTTCTAGCCGTTGGAATGCAATAACAACATATCCCATTGACAATTTACATGTCTTTCTTCGTTGTTCCATGCTTATGAAAAAATAGATGAACATGTTACCCATACAACAAATATTAGCTACTTCACGAGGAACATGTAAGATTGTTTCTCGCGCATGTCTTCGTTTCTAACTTGGTTTCTTAGCTTTCTACAACATGCTTCAATCTAATAATTTGGCTATTCTTTACATGCCTCATTCTGGCTCGCTGAAACAGAGGCTTACTATCAATGTAATTACATTGGTACTTAGGATGTGCAGGGTAGCACTTAACGCCTACTGCAAATTTTGCCGGGCCAGCAAACACCACCATCTTCACATCTCTGCTCTCTCTTCCTCTTCTCTTGTCGTTAGCCTTGCACTTTGGTGGAGTTCACAGCTGCGTCCTATTTCAGGTGAAAATACTTTACAGCTTTGATTTTGATTCCCTAACTATACTTCTACTATTTGACTTTGCAATCCTTTTGTAATTCGTTTGTATACAGGAATTTGTTGACGTTCCTTTGGCTTTTCCGTTTTTCCCTCTATTTTAGTTCCTCTTCTTTTTGACTTTGTGCTTCTCTGTATTTTGAGCTTTCTTAACTTACCACTTTTTGTTGTTTCTAAGCTTCATCCTTTCTCAGCGACCGTCGTGTAATAAGATTCTAACTTGGAGATTTAGGGTGCCTTCGATTTTCCCTGCAATATTATATCTTTACAAGTTCCATGGTTTTTAATGGAGATTGATAAACTATATTTTGGAATGATAAGTTTGGCTATCTAGGACCAATAAACATTCTAATTTGTCATCCTCAATCTGTAAAGGTATCTACTTTTAGGTGTAGTTTGCTTTCTTTTATAGTTGTATCCACATAGTTCCAGTGAGCCATTGTAAATTTCATACTTATATTGTAGTGCTGCTCTTTCTTTTATTCATTTTCTCCCTATTCTCTAAGTATAAGAATGTAAATCTACAATTGTTTCCAATTTTATTTAACGCATAGTAGAAAGGTTTACTAATTTGTTACTTATTGAATGTTCGTAATTTTTTAGCTAACTTTCAACAAAGTACAAATATTGCAATCTATGTTGCTCGACGGGTACGTATCGGATCCTCCAAAAATAATGTTCCGACACTGGTGCAACAACATTTTTTTAGAATCCGAGCATATATCATTGTTTCCCCTTCTTCAGGAACTTTTTTAGATTCTTTCAATTTCTGACTCATTTGTCATTAATCATTTTTTCAGTGAGAGTATTAAAATTAGGCATTTCAAGTGGATTGTTTGACTTCAAAAACCAGCTTTTTTACTGTAAAGGTTGTCAAAGGTGGGATGACAAAGATAATATTCTGGTACAACACCGATTATATTGGATAATTGCACAGCTGCGACAATTTGCAGATGGAAAATGCAATCTACTTTCGACGGTTCCTTTATACAAAGTAATCATATGATACCTAACTTTGGTTCATTAGATGCTTCTGTAGACAATGAAATTTCGCTTCGAGAAAACAATAATCAAGAACGGAAAAATATAGCAACAATCGTTTTATTGATTCAAAGTGCGAGTGTTATAATCTCTATGATTCCTCTGAATTCACCTTTTTAGATATAATTCAAGGGCTCTTGAGCTTGTTCTTGAATCTTTGATGAACTTGGACTTCAACTTTATCTTGATCTTGGACTTGATCTTGAACTTGATCTTGACTTGAACTTTATCTTGATCTTGACTTCTAGTTGAATTCAAGGGCTTCGAGCTTGATCTTGAATATAACGATCTTGATCTTGATCGTTCTTGAACTTTATCTTGATTTTGACTTCTAGTTGAATCCAAGGGCTTCGAGCTTGATCTTAAATTAGGTGGTCTTGATCTTGATCGTTCTTAAACTTGAACTTTATCTTGATCTTGACTTCTAGTTGAATCCAAGGGCTTCGAGCTTGATCTTGAATTTGGTGGTCTTGAATTCGGTGGTCTTGATCTTGATCGTTCTTGAACTTGAACGCTTGAATTCCTCAATTCTTAAACTTTAACAGTTGAATTCTTGAACTCTTGAGTTCTTAAACTTGTAGAGAATTTTGTGGCTTTTAATCCACGAGCTTTCTCTAGCTTTTTGTTAGAATTCTTGGTTCTTTTTCTGAATTATGAGGACCCCTATTTATAGTTTTAAAATAGAGGAGTTGTGATAGCAATAAGATTTCCTTTGGCCAATCAAATTTAAGTGACATGTTATATGAGCTTTATGGAGCGGGCTTTAAATAAATCTATATTTATTAGATTTAAATAATTAATTCAATTATATTAATCCATAATATTTATTTGGACTAAGATATTTATGAATTTAATATAATTCGAATCACTTTATAAATTTATATTTAATAAATTTTAAGCGACTACAAATGCCCCCTTCTTCAGTCTTGTCGAAATATTTTATCATTCAAAGACTAGACTTGAAGAATTTGGAGACTTCAACTTGCAAACTTGAAGAATTTAAAGACTTCAACTTGCATACTTGGAGATTTTGAAGACTTCATCTTGAAACAATTTTTATTCACAAGGGTTTGCTCCCATTGAGTCAGCACCATTTGGTGCAAGTATGGAGTTTTATGAAATATTACTCATAGCTTTAACTTTCATGTGAAAGATCAAGTGGGAACATTTAGTTTTTGACACTCATGCAACTGAACTTAGAATATGGTTCTAAGTGCCTACGTACCTCAATGAAGAGGATCAAGTCACAACGTAATTCTGGGGGAGTGAGTGATTTTTTTTTTTGTTGTGCCGTACACAGTTTATACTCTTGTGGGCTAGGAGTGACATGAAATTTAGGCTTGTACCTTAAGGAGCATTTTAACTTGAAGATTTAGCTCAAATTTAAAGAGCTTTATAATATACAGTTTAGGCTCGTGTCTCAAGGAGCATTTTAACTTGAAGATTTAGCTCAAATTTAAAGACCTTTATGATATACAATTTAGGCTCGTGTCTCAAAGAACATTTTTACTTGAAGATTTAGCTCAAATTTAAAGAGCTTTATGATATAGAGTTTAAGCTCGTGTCTCAAGGAGCATTTCAACTTGAAGATTTAATTCAAACTTGAAGATTTAACTCAAATTTGAAGATTTAAGTGACATACAGTTTAGGCTCGTGTTTCAAGAAGCATTTCATCTTGAAGATTTAAATCAAATTTTATGAGATTTGTGATATACAGTTTAGCCTCATGCGTCTATGAGCGCTTCAACTTGAAAATTTAGCTCAAATTTGAAGAGTTTTGTGATAGGCAGTTTAGCCTCATGTGTCTAGGCGCATTTAGATATACATCGACTCTTCAAAGTCATCTTCAGATGTAGACTTGCCCCCACTTTGGAGTTCTTCTATATCTTCATCTTCATGAGGTTCATAGACAGGGAATCGTTGATCTTCTCTTAAAGTCGAGCTTAATTTCATGTCATGTGCACGAGTTGCCAACTCTTCGAATGCATTGGGCTTTAATCCTTGCAAGATGTAGTGAAGACCCCAATTCATGCCTTTGATACACATTTCAATGCTAGAAGTTTTTCTAAGACGATCTTTGCAGTTGAGGCTCAAACTTCTCCAGTGATTGATAAAGTCAACAACTAGCTCATCTTCACCTTGACGAGCCTTTGTAAGTTCAATCATACTAACGACGCGTCTTGTGCTATAGAAACGATTGAGGAACTCTTGATCTAACTGCTCCCAACAATCTATAGAATTTGGTTCGAGTTCTGTGTACCAATCAAAGACATTTTCTTTGAGAGATCAAACGAACTCTTTAACGAGATAATCACCATACGTCCCAACTTCATTGCAAGTCTCAATAAAGTACGCTATATGTTGTTTGGGATTTCCTTTGCCATCAAATTGTTGAAACTTAGGAGGTTGATAGCCCTTAGGCATTTTCAAGTTATCAATCCTTTGTGTATATGGCTTTACATATGTGGGAGAAAATTTGGATGAAGACTCAGATTTGTCTTTGATAGCCTCTATTGTAAAGTCCTTCAATAGATCAATTGAAATCAAACCTTCAACAGAGATATGAATTTCTTTGATCTTTGTTTGCTTTACGCAAGACTCTCCTTCGTCTTGCAATTTAGGAAGCTTCAGAGGTGCTTGACTCAATCTTCTGTCAATCATGTTATCCATCTTATTTGTTAGCTTGGAAAGTTTAGCATCTTGTTAGTGTGCGCACTTTGTCAGGCCTTCAATTGCTTTAGTTAAGTTTGCTAGTTGTTCTTCTATAGTGAAAGACATTTTGATATTCTATGATGCTTGAAAAGTTGAGATGAGAGGTAGAGATTGTCCCACTGGGCGTGCCAGAATTTGTAGACAATAAAATTCACGTTGAGAAACAATAATCAAGAACGGAAAAATATAGCAACAATCGTTTTATTGATTCAAAGTGCGAGTGTTACAATCTCTATGATTCCTCTAAATTCGCCTTTTCAGATATCTCTTGAGCTTGTTCTTGAATCTTTGATGAACTTGGACTTTAACTTTATCTTGATCTTGGACTTGATCTTGATCTTAACTTGGACTTTATCTTGATCTTGACTTGAACTTTATCTTGATCTTGACTTCTAGTTGAATTCAAGGGCTTCGAGCTTGATTTTGAATATGGTGATCTTGATCTTGATCGTTCTTGAACTTGAACTTTATCTTGATCTTGACTTCTAGTTGAATCCAAGGGCTTTAGGCTTGATCTTGAATACGGCGGTCTTGCTCTTGAACTTTATCTTGATCTTGACTTCTAGTTGAATCAAGGGCTTCGAGCTTGATCTTGAATCCGGTGGTCTTGATCTTGATTGTTCTTGAAGTTGAACGCTTGAATTTCAATTCTTCAATTCTTAAACTTGAACACTTGAATTCTTGAACTCTTGAGTTCTTGAATTCTTGAACTCTTGAGTTCTTGAATTCTTAAACTTATAGCTTGTAGAGAATTTTGTGGCTTTTAATCCACGAACTTTCTCTAGCTTTTTGTTAAGAATTTTTTATTCTTTTTCTGAATTATGAGGACCTCTATTTATAGTTTTAAAATAGAGGAGTTGTGATATGAATATGATTCACTTCGGCCAATCAAATTTAAGTGACATGTCATATGAGCTTTATGGAGCGGGCTTATATCTATATTTACTAGATTTAAATAATTAATTCAATTATATTAATCCATAATATTTCTTTCAACTAATATATTCATGAGTTTAATATAATTCGAATCACTTTATAAATTTATATTTAATAAATTTTAAGTGACTACAGCTTCATTGACGTGTTACGGAGTATTGATCTTTTTTTCTGTTGGGAAAATGCTTTGCTAATATGATTGTGGTTTAATCCTATAGCAGTCCATTTATGTACTGTGTGATTTACTTTGTATGAGGGTTAAGAGTTATAGGCTTCATTTGCCCATATACGCAACTATAAGCTCATTTTCCACATGTTTGTTTCTTATGATTTCCTTGCAGATTTAGGTCCATCTCGGAAATAACAAACTTTGATGCTGAACTGGTTACATCTATCAAGGAAAGGATCGATAAGAGTACATCCTCTGTGTAACTGAGATTTGCATTGACCACTCAGGTTTTTCATTTACACCAGAAGAGCACACCTTTAATTATATACATCTTTGAATATGAGTGTTCTTTATATGCCAAAATTGCCAGAAGAAGCTACATTTTCTGTTAGCTGTTTGAACATTGATGAACTGGCTATAATTGTTGCAGGCCATAATAGAAAACAAAATGGCTGCTTGCGTTCTTAAAAACACAACAGAGAAATATGTATAATAATGGCAATGGAGGTCTCCAATTGTTTGTACTGAGCTTGACAGGGATTATCAAATCTTCATTTTGTGCGTTTTTTCTCCTAATGTGTTGATATCTACAAAGATGACTTGGACACATTTCGTAGAGCGCCATTACCTCCCTCTTTTGCGATTTGCAGTTTTAACACTTTATTGTCTATATTTGGATAGAACTAGAACCACTATCATATGTTAAATTAATATTTGTAAATGCAGATTGTGTATAAGATACCGATAAAAATATACAAGTTATTTCCACTTATCAAGTAAAAACAAAAGATCAACTGTGCCAGAATGCGGAGGAATTTTCAAGACACTCACAATTTACCATACACTATACTCATGTTGGGCCCGAGCTACTTTTACTAGTATCATTAGAACAGGAATGAAAAGGTGCGAGTTATTAGTAATATTATTAGAATTATACAATTTAATATTTAAATAATTAAATGTTTTATAACTTTTAAATTTATAACAAGGGTAAAATCGTAATTCAACTTTTAACTTTGAGGCTTCTCAGTTTTAATAACTAGTTTTTGGACATGCGTTTTGCGCGTGTATCCTACATACATGAGTATACTATTTTTTAGAAATTACATACTCCCTCCGTCTAACAATATTTGTCAACTACGCGTGTATCCTACATACATGAGTATACTATTTTTTTAGAAATTACATACTCCCTCCGTCTAACAATATTTATCCACTATTCTAAAAATAGATGTCCAACAATACTTGTTCACTTTATGAAATTCATGGATAATTTTACATTTAGTTCCTAATTTACCCTTATCATTAAGTATAGTCATTTCTTATTATATTTTTCAAGATATTCTATTTATTATATTCAAATGGTGATATACAATGTCTTTGAGATGTAAAATAAAAAAGAAAAGGTTGGGGTAGTAATCTATTATCAAAGTTATTCGATTATCATTTCTATGAAATTAGTCAGTATAATATACCAATCACAAAGAAATTATATAATAAGGTTGGGGTAATATTCTATTAATCGCGTCTAAAATTAGATCATTTGAATTTTGGTATGCAGCTATTAAGATATTAAAACTTGATGTTATATTGGGGGTAGATATAGATATTGTTGTTATAATATCATCTCCAAACTCTATTCAAGTAAGATATATTTTAATTCTAAAAAATATTCAATGTTGTTTTGTAAAATAATAATTTATTAATAGTATAAACTTTATATTATTACTTCCTCGGGTCCATTTTACTTGTCGTCCTTACTAAAAATATATGATTCAAAATAATTGTCATTTTAATAAATTAAGTTCAACTTTACCCTTACTCATAAATATGGGGAAATACTAATGTGGTGCAAAAAAGAGATGTATCAAGTAGAGAGGGATTATAAGAAAAATCACCCTCTAGTTAATATTTTTCTCAAGTGATATCTAAAACAAAATATGACAAGAAAAATGGACCAAAGAGAGTATAACTTACAGAATAAATAGATAATTAGATATAAACTGTTATTCTAAACTTAAAGAAAAGATCTTTAAAATATGTCGGCTAGGAAAATGTTGAAGTCAATACTTCCAAAATTAAGTTGCAATTGCTAATATTTGGAGTGAAAATCTTGTGACGAACGATTTTCATTTGAAATGAAGGCCCACACTAAAAGCAAAAAAATGTGGAGATGAGCCAATTGATTGCTCTTTTCTATCTAGCTCCATGGCAGAAGCACTTGAGATTTAAATGTTTAACTCAAATTCTTGCATATATGAATATTTTGCCATTAGAGGCATATTTAAATATTTAGGAATTGTAGGATGTCACTGACTTTATTTACATTTAGTACAGAAATGAAAAGAGAGTAGAGGAAAATGAACAATCTTGATAAATGTAAGGGGTTGAAAACGGAAAGACATCATGTTATTAAATGCATTTTAATTGAGCAATGATCATATATAGGATCTTGCAGATTTTTCAGCAAAATAAGAAATTTTTTTATAAAAAAAAATAACAGACCAAAAAGGATAAATATCAATACAAGGGTATTTTTGTAATTCAACTTTTAGCTTAGGAGCTTCCCACTTTTAGTAATATATATATATATATATATATATTATATTATAATAATTATATGATATAATATAATATTATATGATTAATAATAATAATACTTTAATAATATATATTAATTGTATGGTGTTCGGCATTTTTTTTGTAATGTCAAGCCATATTTTATAGAGCAACTTTCACATATAGCAAACGCAAAAATCATATTTGTATGTTATAGTTTGCATAATTGCGCTCCATAACAAATTTTATATTTGTTATGGAGCTTTTGATTTGTATAATTCGCTACAAACATCTAATTTATACAAATTGTTCAGTTTTGTATAAATTCATTTATACATTATAATTTGTATAATAAAATCTGTATTTTTATAATTATAAGTATATAGGATGAAAATATATGTATTTGTATTTGTATATACACTTTTCTCTCGCTTTACACAAACACAAACATATTTTATACATTTTATACCGAAATGTATAAAATGACTAATTGTATACCGAATCAGATGACAAAAAAAAGGGTATGTTTGCTGCGAATTACAATTAAAATAAACTATGGCTATAACATTTAATTTGAATTAATAGTTTGTTATTTCATACAATTTTCCCTTTATTATTTAACTAGATAGGCAAAGGTCCGTGCTTATCACGGGCCCAATATAGTGATTATCCAGAATTAAGTTGCACTATCAGCTATTAAACCCAACTCCATAATCAGTGTTGTCTAATACAATATTTGAGACCAAGTGAGTCTCGTTCTAAGTTCATATATAAAATGTAACATAAATTTTACATTTCAAGAATCTGAAATAAGTGATACAATAATGTAAATTCAATTGTGTAGCACACTCAATGAGAGTTATGTGGTAGCGTGAAAAACATATGTCCCAACAATAATAAGCAATTAAGAACCTGTTGATGACATAGTCCAAGTTAGTTCTTGCAACACAAGGCAAAATTTACAAGGTAAATGCATTGAAATTGTTATCATCAGAGGTAGTGAGAAGTAAGAGCCATCTGAGGAGCTATACTTTCACATGAACAAAAATATTTACCCAATATAAGAAGAGCAGATAAAAAAACGCATAAAAGGAAAGGGAAAGGAGAGTAAAACCTTATTGTTTCAAACTCTAACAAATCGTTAGGATTTGAAGGCTCAACAATTTGGGCAGGACAACTATTTAGCTTAATTAATTTTTGTAAGTGCAAACCATTGCACTCCATTTAACTGAATGTGCAACTGAAATTCATACGAATAAGTTGCAGAAAGTGGCTATTACTTCAATGACACCAAAGAGATGATTAATAGATTGTATGCATTCGCATTCTACAGACAGACTGACTTTTCATACCTTCAAATAACAACAAAAAAGATATTCTGAAAAAAGTACAACTACCTGTACAAACATCCTAAATTACTTTTAGCACAAGCTATATTTAACATTTGTAATATTCTCCCATTAGTAAACGACACTTTGGCCTTCTCCCATTAGTGTTATATTCTGCCCTTTGAAGCATATGTATTCAAGTAGAAGCCCTCCCTCTTCAAGGCTTTTCTTTTTTTTTGCGGAAGGAAGGTAAACATTAAGCTTGGCTTAGACTCCATCTAAGTCATCACTTGTTATGTTTTCATAAAATATTTAATTGAAGATCACATCCTGTAAAAATACCTGGTAAAATATTTAATTCTTCAGTGGCTTTCCTGAAAAGAGCAAAAGAATTAATTGATAGTGTTTGCAAGAGTGCACTATGAATTTGCACCTTTGAGTTTTCTAAAAATTCATTTCCTTCTGTTCGGCCTAATTTAAGAGGCCTACAAGAAGCGATGGGCTAATATTTGGAAAATTAGAAAATAAATTATATCTTCTATATAATTAGGACTATTACTTAATGACTGACAAAAAAATATAACGTACAATGAAATAAGAACAAAGTACTCATTCCTTATCTAGTTATAACTCCACTTATTAGGTGGGGATACGATTTGAACTTGCAATCTTCCGACCATGAGCCTGATGAGGAGCGGGCTCTCAAATGAGAGGTCTCAAGTTTGAAACTCCTTACATGCTTTATCGGTCGAACTTGTCACACATGACTTGTTTAATGTGGTTACCTCAAAATTATGATTTGCATGCTATTACCCTGAAATAGCTGTGAATTCCATAGTCATTAAAAAAATTGAAGAGCTTTCTTGAAGGATATTTATAGATGAACAAGTTGATATTCTATTCACTACAGACACTTATTTAGGCTTTGAGCTAAGCAATATAGAGAATAAGATATCGTAGTACCTTTTATCATGCTAAATCATAAGAACAAATGGCTGCATTTGTCATTGGCGACAAAATATTGAGTATCATATCCTCCTCACCTGAACTGAGAAAGTGCAACTATGCTACTCAAAATGATCATTCACATTTACAAATCAACTTTTGGAAAGATCATTCACATTTACAAATCAACTTTTGGAAAGATCATTTGAGACAATGTACAACAAACTCTTGAATTATCCAGTTAATAAAAAAAGTTGCAAAACTAGTATATATCGTAAGCTAAATTTCATTACTTTCTTTGAAAACCGTAATGTACGTAGTACAAATGAAACCAAAGAAATAAACTTCAACTACTATTTCTGTTGAAAGAGTAGTTTTAAGAAGAGCAGGGGAAACACAATTTTGTATTCTCCCTTTCCTCTTTTACATATAAAAACAGTCAATACGTCCAAATGCAGTCACAAATTTGAAATCTATCAACTTTAAACTTTCACAAAACAAACTAAAGGATATTTGAAGGAAGTACTTCACAAAAACAAACTTGAACCGATGTACATATAAACGAAATGAGAGATATCTGACGGTAGAAAAATAAATGTTTTCTGGTTAAAAGAATCAACTTCACCAAAATAAAAATTGGACAAATTCCAACATCCTTAGTATATTAAGGACAAAGTACTGAAAGCTCTAATATGTTTTGACTACTGATTCAAGTTGCTAATATTACCCATATAGGTATCTTTCAAAGGTCCAAAATGTAAGCTACCCTTTAAGCCACCTAAAATTATGCACATTATCAAAATCTTACACATGATCAATATATATAGAATATACGTTTATAGCAAACTGATTTACCACATAGCCGAGACCAATTTATACGTATTTCATGTTGCATTAAGTAGCAAATCCAAGAAAGTATATGATACATTCAATGACAGTAAATAATTTGAAGACGTGCACTTCACCTGAACAGTAAATCCATCAGTATAATGAGAAGGGGAAAAATAGTAAGGTGGAAAGCTCCGTGAAACATCACAGTTGATCACAAGCCAAGAAGAAAAGCTCTTCTTGTGGTTTCTCTATAGTTTCAACAACTTCAATTGGGAGTTTCAACTACAAAAAGAAAATAATTGAAGTATTCACCAGAGAATTCAAAACTAACATATACCCCAGCAAATGGAGATTAACTACAAATAAAGTGCAGTAATCACAGAAATACAGTAGAAAAATATTACCAAAACAAAAAAGTTACTGCATCAAATGATTTTTTAGATTATTGATGAAAAAGGTAAGCCAGTTGGAATTAAAGAACAACCAACAATAAAAGTGCAGAAATCACAGAACAATCTAAAATAATAGAGAGAAGATTGGACTGGGGTTGATTAGAAAGACACTTGTATTAACCAACTACACGTGACTTTATGATGCAGAAAGAAGTACAACCAATTTATCCCTATAGATTTACAAAACGACGTTGTTCATAGGACTTTGTTAGAGCTACACATGGTATAACTTTTGTAGTAATGTTCATTCCACCATTCGTGTATCCAAGTATGTTCTAGTACTACTACATGGAACCTTTAACTTCAAAATCGATTGTCAGTCTTATAAATTGGATACCTCATTTCAGTGTCAACAAAACATATGATCATTTCTTTTGTATCTTCAGTGCCCTTCGAAAGCTCCCTCATTCCAATTGTACGGTCTATGATCTTTTATTATCATCCCTTTTCATGCTTTCTTCATCCTCTATTATCAAATCATTCTTGTTATCCTTCTAGAAAAATTGAGAGGAATCATCGAAGAAAACATTAAAAACATGCATCCACATGGATGATGATATTATAACTGAAATCAACTAATACAATGATTTTCTCACATAGTGAAATATAAGAACTTATGTTACTAAAGCTAATACCTCTAACTTATCTCTGACAGAAGTTCATAATTGATGGATGATGATATTATAACTGAAAGTTGATTCACCTTTTCCCTTATCTTTTCCCTCTCTAATCCCTCTTCTGTCATCACAAAATCACTTTCAGACTTCTTTTTTTGTGCTTGTGAATCAGAACAATGTCATCCGAATAAATTAATGGCAATCCTTGCAAAAGTATGTGTATTCATATTTATGCATATACTAATGTAGTATCACAGTTGTAGCTTGGAGAGTGCAATCAAATGAAACCCTCAAAGTTGAGAAAGGGTTTGGATGAGATTGTGAAAAACGAAGAGTACTCAACTGTGTATTTCTGCTTGTTGCTTTGATGGAATGGGAAAGGAAAAACAATGTGGAAGTTCTACGGTCATTTGCAGAGACACGTGCATTACAATAAAGTAAATAATTTATGATGAAAAAATTACCCTTGCTTGTCCCACTATGTTTCCAGCATGAAGTACAAGTTTTAGAAGCAATGTTCGTCCTTAGGTTGTTTCCACTGAAGCCTTCTGATGGTCTTTAGACCTTTTAATAGCCAATTGAATTGGGCCAGAAAGGGAAAAATTTCATTGTACACTTTTAATTACATTTTGTACAATAATGGGATGTTGTGTTAGTCCCATCAAGTCCCATTTCTATATAGGAGTAACGTTGTAAAGGAATTGAATAAATGCATCAGTGTACATTAGTGAAGTTAGTTACAAGCTGTTACATTATACATTGCACTGTTAGCAGTGTGAGTAGATAGTTTGTTAGAAAAATTAGTTATACACTGTAGCAGTCAGTTAGGTAGTAGCTATTCAAGTCGGTTACAATAGGATTGTATATATATATCCCTGTATTGCATTGGTGATAAATCAATACACAGAATTCTTTTCATTCCTCTCAATGTTGCTCTCATCCATGGATTCTGCATTGATCCAGAATTATCAAACTTAACATGGTATCAGAGCTTTCGAGCTTCAATTGAGAGTCAATGCAGTAAGAATTTAGTAGTCTGAATTTCAGATTCGAGCTTCTTTTCTTCATTTTCTTCAATTGTGCACTCGATTTCTTCCCTTCTCTGTGATGTCAATGGGAGATTCTGGTACTGGAAATCAACTGGGTACTGCCGTGGCTGCTACCATAATCGATCATCTTCATCCTCTCTATTTGTATCCATCTGATGCACCTGGATCACTCAATGTGGGTATAATGCTTACAGGAACTGATAATTATACTTTGTGGAGCAAAGCTATGCAGTTGGCTATGCTTGGGAAAAACAAGGTGGGATTCATTGACGGTACAGTAGATCGAGATCAATTCACAGGTGATTTGGCTCATTTATGGGATCGTTGTAACGCAATTGTAGTATCATGGATTCTGTGCAATGTTAGCAATGATCTACACAGTGGAGTGCTTTTTTGCTCAGATGCACATCTAATTTGGGAGGATTTGAAAGAAAGGTTTCACAAGGTAAACATTTCACGTATTTTTCAGCTACACAAAGAGATCTTCACACTTGTTCAAGCAGTCTCTTTTGTTTCAATATATTACTCTAGGCTTAAGGATCTATGGGATGAATATGATTCTATTATGCCTCCTTCTTCTTGCACGTGTTCTAAATCTAGGGATTTCTTTGAGCACTTACAGTTTCAGAGAATGTTACAATTCCTCATGGGACTCAATGATAACTATAGCCAATCTAGGAGCCAAATTTTATTAATGTCTCAACTGCCTACTGTTAATCAGGCATATGCCATGATTTCAGGATGAAAGCCAGAGAATGGTTGCTAATTCGAGCAGGATATCACCTGAGAATTTAGCACCAACAACATTATTCACAAATAGATTCGAATCAGTCACTCAAAAGCAGCAAAAGAAGCCTCACAATCCTCATGCAGTATGTGAATTTTGTAATGTGAAAGGACATCTGAAAATTGACTATCTCAAGTTGATGAAATGTGATTTTTGTCATAAGACTGGTCATCTTAAAACTAACTGCTATAAGCTCAATGGATATCCGCCTCACTACAAGGGCAGGAGAGATCATGTTGTAGCTGGTAATTCAATCTATGATGCAGGAGTTTTACAGCAGCAACAACACAATGTTGTAGCTGGTAATTCGATCTATGATGCAGGGATTTTACAGCAGCAACAACACAATGTTGTAGCTGGTAATTCGATCTATGATGCAGGGGTTTTACAGCAGCAACATCCGTACATGCCATCTCCTTCCCAACAATATCAGTATCATCAGTCTATGCCTTCTTCTTCTTCTTCTTCTTCTTCAGCTATGCCTATATGTACTCCAGGACAACATCAGCAGTTGCTCAGAATGCTGGATCAAGCTACACTTGCTGATAAACCTGGAACTGCACATATGGCAAGTATATCACCTATTCATAAGGCTGATTCATTGAACTCGATTGTTGACACTAGGGCTTCTCACCATATGCTTGGTGATTCTTCTTATTTACACCAAAAATGATTAATAGATGGTGCAGGTCATGTTCAGCTACCCACTGGTGATTCTGCTAAAGTATCACACATTGGGGACTGCCATATAGGTGGAGGTGATATTCTTAGACAAGTCTTATGTTTTTCTGCTTTTCAGTTCAATCTCATGTCAGTTTCTCAAGTGACAAAAGATTTGAATTGCAGTGTTACTTTTTTCCCAAAATATTGTGTTTTTCAGGACCTCTTGTCTGGGAAGGTGAGGGTGACTGGTAGAGAAGAGAATGGACTATATACAGTATGCACACAGATAGGGGAGGCAAATCAGTCACCACCACAGAGATGCTGAGTAGTAACACAAGACATTGATGCAAATATTTGGCACAAGAGATTTTGTCATGTACCTATGAGTGTGATCAGAAAAATTCCTATGTTTCATAGTTCTGGTAATATCAAACTTGTTTTACCTAGTTGTGAAGTTTGTCCTCTTGCAAGGCAAACTAGATTGTCATTTCCACAAAGTACTAGTCAATCTACATGTATTTTCCAATTGTTGCATATGGATGTTTGGGGGCCTTATAGAGTAGAAACTTTTAATGGAATGAGATATTTTCTGACTATTGTGGATGACTATTCAAGGTGGACATGGACATTTTTGATGAGATTGAAGTATGATGTTATTAACTTGTTAAAACATTTCTTTGCTGAAATAAAGACACAGTTTAACATCAAGTTAAAAAGGGTGAGATCTGATAATGGTTCTGAATTCTTTAACATCAGCTGTAATGATTTTTTCCAGCTTCATGGTGTCATACATGAGAGCTCTTGTCCTTACACACCTCAACAAAATGGAGTGGTGGAGAGACGACATAGACATATCCTTGAGATTGCAAGAGCAATTAAGTTCCAGGCTAACTTCCCTGACAGGTTTTGGGGTCTTTGTATTCAGTTTGCAGTCTATATTTTGAATAGAATACCTTCCACAGTTATAAATGATGTTTCTCCTTTTAAGAGATTATATGGTAAGCCCCCTATATTTGCTCATTTGCGAGTCATAGGCTGTTTGTGTTTTGCCACAAATCTAGTCAGACATGACAAGTTCAGTCCTAAGGCTGTGAGAGCTGTTTTAGTAGGATATGGTGTTACTCAAAATGGTTACAAGTTGTATGATTTGGAAAATAGAATATTCTTTATGAGCAGAGATGTTGTTTTTATGGAAACAGTTTTCCCTTTTAAGGATAGTGTTAACACTGACCAGGGTCACTTGTCCACCAACAACCATTTTGTATTTGATGAACTGGTTCCAGCTCCAAATATTGTTCTGCCTTCTACTGACACTGGTCAGTCAACTTCCATTGAGCATGTCCAGGTTCCTAATACAACACATTCTTCAGATCATTCTCTCAACTCTACAACTTCAATCAGGAGGTCTACTAGAGGCACTCGACCTCCTATATGGCACAAGGATTATGTTACTAAGGCTGGCTCCAATAACTGTCTCTATTCCATTGATTCAGTTTTGAATTACAATGGTCTCACCCCCAAGTATCAGAGTTTTATCTCTAAATTTTCAACTGATGTTGAACCTACTACTTACAAAGAGGCTGCCACAGATCCTAGATGGATATCAACCATGAAGTGTGAGATTAATGAACTAGAGGATAACAAGACATGGAAGGTTATAGATCTACCAAGAGGCAAGAAGGCCATAGGGTGTAAATGAGTCTATAAAATCAAATACAATGCAGATGATACAGTTGAAAGATTCAAAGCTAGATTAGTAGCAAAAGGATACAATTAGAAGGAAGGGTTTGATTATCAAGAAACTTTTTCACCTGTAGTTAAGATGGCTACTATTAGGACTGTTGTGTCTTTAGCAGCCACTAACCATTGGAAAATCCATCAAATGGATGTGTACAATGATTTTTTGCAAGGTGATTTGAATGAAGAAGTATACATGCAGCTACCAGAAGGGTTTAGTTGCAAGTCTGAAGGTAACCAAGTGTGCAAGTTGTTAAAATCACTATATGGCCTCAAACAGGCTTCAAGGCAGTGGAACATTAAACTCACCACCACCTTGATTGCCTCAGGTTTTACTCAGAGTACTAGAGATTATTCTCTTCTTGTCAAGAAGAAGGATGACAGGATAGTCATCGTACTCATATATGTTGATGATCTACTGATAACTGGAAGTGATTGCCAAATGATTCAAGAAACTAAAGAAGCATTGCACCATGTTTTTAAGATCAAGGATCTAGGGGAACTTCGGTACTTCCTTGGGTTGGAATTTGCCAGGAATGAGGCAGGTATTCTTATACACCAAAGGAAGTATGCTTTGGAGCTAATTGCAGACATGGGGTTAGCAGGAGCTAAACCAGTCTCTACTCCAATGGAATTAAACCTGAAACTTACAAGTACTGAGTTTGATAATATGATACCATCTGAGCATGATGATTCATTGTTAGATGACCCTGCTAGTTATCAAAGATTAGTTGGACGACTGTTGTATCTTACCACAACTAGACCAGACATCTCATTTGCTTTACAAAGTCTGAGCCAGTTCATGCATTCTCCTAAAAGGTCACATTTAGATGCTGCATTGAGGCTTGTGAAGTATGTGAAATCAGCTCCAGGCTTGGGAATTTTAATGTCATCATCAGGAAATAATGTGTTGAAGGTGTTTTGTGATGCAGATTGGGGTTCTTGTATTAATAGTAGGATATCTGTTACTGGTTACTTGGTTCAACATGGAGATTCACCTATATCATGGAAGTCAAAAAAACAACTTACAGTATCTAGAAGTTCAGTTGAGGCAGAGTACAGGGCAATGGCCTCAACTGTTGCTGAGATAGTTTGGCTAGTAGGTTTGTTTCAAGATCTTGGTGTTAATATTTCACTGCCTGTCTCTTTGTATTCAGACAGTACTTCCGCACTTCAGATCGCGGCTAATCCTATTTTCCATGAACGTACGAAACATATTGACATCGATTGTCATTTCATTAGGGAGAAAATTCAAGCTGGACTACTTGTCACTACCTATCTATCATCTTCAGAACAGCCAGCTGAAATCCTCACTAAAGCACTTGGGAGAACTCCACATGTGCATCTTATGTCCAAGCTAGGTATGAAGAATATCTTCATAGCTCCTAGCTTGAAGGAGGGTGTAAAGGAATTGAATAAATGCATCAGTGTACATTGGTGAAGTTAGTTGCTAGCTGTTACATTATACATTGCAATGTTAGCAGTGTGAGTAGATAGTTTGTTAGAAAAGTTAGTTATACACTGTAGCAATCAGTTAGGTAGTAGCTATTTAAGTCAGTTACAATAGGATTGTATATATATCCCTATATTGCATTGGTGAAAAATCAATACACTGAATTCTTTTCATTCCTCTCAATGTTGCTCTCATCCATGGATTCTGCATTGATCCAGAATTATCAAACTTAACAAACGTAATGTGATCTTTTTTAAATATGCAGTAATATTAAAATTGTGATGTCAATTTTTTATTTTAATATGATAATTCCGTTTATAGCAAAGTATGCACACCTCTATGTGCATGAGTTTGTATATGTGAGGGCATCCACTGTTACATATAAATAAATTATTTTGAACTAATTATCTTCAACTTTGATCCTTGCTTCATAAGAAAAAATATGGAATGAAAGCAGCGGTCCTTTTATTTAACAAAGGTTTTAACTGAAATAAAAAAAAGATTAAATAAATGATTGTGCATTATGATTATAATATAAAAACTGTATGTGGATCCTTGACTTGTTCTCCACCAAGTAAAAATATAAAGAATTATAAGGTAAAATAAAAAATAAAAAGAAAGAAAAGGAATTAAAAGCGGTGATGCTGAAAGGAAGGCGAGAAAGACTAGGCAAACAATGAAATGAGAGGGAGGGAGATTATTTCGGTATAATTGTTACTATAAAAGGCCCTGATGGAGATGGTGAATAGTGCAAGCTCTAGCAGGAAGAAGAATTAAAAAGAAGAAGAAGCCTCACCTCTTCTTCTTGTGAGAGTAAAAATATAAACTCCCAAAAATATTACTAAGAGTCATCAAAAATAGAAAAAAAAAGCAACATCGTCATGGGGAGTGGTAAAGTGACAGTTGTGGCTTTGCTACTTTGCCTCTCAGTAGGGGTAATAGCTGAGGACCCTTACCTCTACTTTAACTGGAACGTTACCTATGGCACAGTCTCTCCATTGGGTGTGCCACAACAAGGTATTCTCATCAATGGCCAGGTCCCTGGGCCTAGAATTAATTGTACCTCCAACAACAACATTGTCGTCAATGTCTTCAATAATTTGGACGAGCCATTCCTCTTTACCTGGAATGGTGTCCAACATAGGAAGAACTCATGGCAAGATGGTACCCCAGGAACCATGTGCCCAATCATGCCTGGTCAAAATTTTACCTACCGCTTCCAGGTCAAGGACCAGATCGGTAGCTACTACTACTTCCCAACCACAGCTTTGCACCGAGCAGCAGGTGGTTATGGTCCCATCAATGTCCACAGTCGTGCTCTCATCCCTGTTCCTTTTGACAATCCTGCCGATGAGTACAATGTCTTTGTCGGTGATTGGTACAACAAGGGTCACAAGACTTTGAAAAAGGTTTTGGATGCTGGACGCACCGTTGGCAGACCTGATGGCATTATCATCAATGGTAAGTCTGCTAAGGTTGGAGAGGCAAAAGAACCACTCTTTAACATGGAGGGTGGCAAGACCTATAGGTACAGGTTCTGTAACCTTGGAATGAGGTCCTCAGTCAACGTTAGATTCCAAGGTCACCCAATGAAATTAGTCGAGCTAGAGGGATCCCACACCGTACAAAACATCTACGATTCATTGGATCTCCATGTTGGTCAGTGCCTCTCAGTATTGGTTACTGCTAATCAGGAGCCCAAGGACTATTACTTGGTTGTTTCAAGCAGGTTCTTGAAGCAAGAACTCTCCTCTGTGGCCATCATCCGTTATGCCAATGGAAAGGGTCCAGCATCTCCTGAGCTCCCAGCATCTCCACCAGACAACACTGAAGGCATTGCCTGGTCCATGAACCAGTTCCGCTCCTTCAGATGGAACTTGACCGCTAGTGCTGCCCGACCCAACCCTCAGGGTTCCTACCATTACGGACAGATCAACATCACCCGCACCATCAAGATCGTCAACTCTATGGGCCAAGTAAATGG
The DNA here is from genome assembly GCA_036250505.1 of Solanum acaule. Taxonomy (NCBI): domain Eukaryota; kingdom Viridiplantae; phylum Streptophyta; class Magnoliopsida; order Solanales; family Solanaceae; genus Solanum; species Solanum acaule. The sequence goes on from JAJOOR010001320.1 coordinate 21,933, forward strand.
TAAGCTTAGATATGGTTTGAACGGTATCTCTCACTCAGATACCGAAACTCCATTGAAGCTTGTAGAGTACTTTGGAGCTGCCGATAAGACCTTCAAGTATGATCTCATGGCTGATGAAGCCCCAGCTGACCCAAGCAAGCTAACTGTTGCCCCAAATGTGAAAAACGCCACCTACCGTAACTTTGTGGAGATCATCTTTGAGAACCACGAGAAGAGCATCAGGACCTATCACCTTGATGGATATTCCTTCTTTGCAGTGGCTGTTGAGCCAGGGAAGTGGAGCGCAGAGAAGAGAAAGAACTACAACCTAGTGGACGCAACAAGCAGGAACAACATCCAGGTGTATCCAAACTCATGGGCAGCAATAATGTTGACATTTGACAATGCAGGAATGTGGAACTTAAGATCAGAGATGTGGGAGAAGACTTATTTGGGAGAGCAATTGTACTTCAGCGTTCTCTCACCAGGCCGCTCCTTGAGAGATGAATACAACCTCCCAGATAACCATCCTCTCTGCGGTGTTGTCAAGGGCATGCCCCTCCCAGCTCCATACAAGGCTTAATTAAATCTCTTCTCTTTCTATCTAATAAAGGGACGGCTTATCTATTAATGGATTCCATGTATTTGTTTTCCTTCCCCAAAAAAATCAATGAATAAAAAGTTTTTTCTTTCTTTAAAATTTATGCATTTCTCCTTATTTTATCTCTTTATTTTTCCTTTCTGTCCTACATGAATCATTTTTCAGATCATCATATTATTTGAACTCAAATACGAAAAGATTAATAAATTCATTACCTTGATCCATATGAAAAAACTAAAGTCGGCTTGTGATCTTACTCTTTACAATTTATAATTTAGTTCATCTTAATTTTCCATCTCTGCTTAGAGACAGTTCCAACCCCGCCGATGAGATAGAACAAAATCCTTCAATTTTGCATGCTTTCGAAATTAGCAAAACTATCAAAAAATTGTTGTTTAATAAGTACTAATGATCATTGCAACGTGATTTTCTGGCTTCATTATTTTAACCCTTCCTTAACAAGCCAAGAGAGTCTGTTATGCAATTTCTAGTGGATATAGTCCATCCATCCATCAAGCCAACTAGTTCTTCCATTACATGGTTTGCATTAGGAATTCCATTACGTCCTCATTTGAATTATTTTTGCAGTTTCATCTCTGTTTAGCTTATAAAACCTTTTCAGGAGGCTGCTTTTCCTTCAAAGGTCAATTTCTGTTGAACTAGTAGGTCTTAATCACATCCAACCAGTGGCCAGTGGGAATGATGATTTTATCCACATCCCAGAGACCTGACTGCAAGTTGTGAATGCCACGACTTCCACAAAATTAATCCTTTCGTTATCTACCTACGGATGAATATATATATATATATATTATATTGGTATCATTAGTTAATGATACTATAAGAGTATATATATATTGTTGTAGTATCATTAGTCAATGATAATATAAGCGTCAGAATCTGATAGTTACAGGATTAGCTAAGCTAGTACTTTAGTTTTGGTGCCATCACATACCCACCCCGGCGTGACAATTCACTTTAATGTAGAAGTCAAAGATCTATTAACCTCACGATCACAAAATAACTACTTGCTCTGGAGGAAGATATATAAACGTTTAATTGTTTTTTGACCCCTCCCTAAGAGTATCAAATACGTTACCTTCTCTCCTTTCAATATACTAGTCACTTAAACAAGCAGAAAAAGATCGGCCAGGAAAAGGGAATGTTGCTTGAAAATATGTGTACTCCATTAAAAATACTAACTGCAACTTAATATAATTATACTTAGGGTGACAATTTCAGCTTATATTAATTAAATGAGTCCATTTTGCCCATATTTAATGACTTGAATCACTCATATTTTAATTGGTTAAATATGAGTTTCAAGCTATTTTAAGAGTTTCTACAAATATGGTCAAAATGAGTTAAATATAAGTATTCATATTGACCCATAATAAATCACTTAGCTCACTTCCACTCAAAAATTTTAAATTGTGCTAAAAAATAAATAATTTAATATTAATTTTCAAAAATTCAATTAATTTTCAAACTTAATTGTAAAAACAATTTTTTTTTTGTTTTCGGAAAACAAAAAAAAATTAGGGGTAGGCTGGTGGAAGGGGGGCGCCCTGGGGGGTTGGGGCTGCCCGGGAGAGGGGGTAATTTTTTTTTTTGAAAAAATAGATTTTTTTATTTAGGGGTCGGTTGGTGTTTGGAAGGTGGGGGGTGGGGGTTCCCTGGGGAGGGGGTAAATTATTTTTTTTAGAAAAAACAGATTTTTTTTTGGAAAACAAAAACAATTTAGGGGTAGGTTTGTGGAACGTATGGAGGGGAGGGGGTAAAAATTATTTTTTTTGTTTTTGGAAATCAAAAAAAATTAGGGGTCGGTTGGTGGAAGGGGGGTGGGGGTGCCCGGGGGAGGGGATAAATTTTTTTATTTATTTGAAAAAACAGCTTTTTGTTTTGTTTTTGGAAAACAAAAAAAAATTAGGGGTAGGTTGGTGGATGGTGGAGGGGGGGGGGGGGCACCCAGGGGGTGGTGGGTGCCCGGGAGAGGGGGTAAATATTTTTTTTTATGAAAAATAGAATTTTTTAAATGGGTTAGAACCATTTTACCCAAACCATATTTGACCAATCCATATTTACCCATATTCTAATCCAATCCAACCACTTGTCACCCCTAGTTATACTCCCCACAAATACAAAAGCAGGTACAGATATTGGAATTGCAACGTCAAGAGTGAGATACACAACTCACATGAGATATGTTAAAGAATGACAAAAGTCTCACATCGGTGGTTAATGAGATTGATGGACTCCTTATAAGACTTGGACAATCCTCCTCCCTTTGAGCTAACTTTTGGAGTGTGAGTTAGGCCTAAGACCTAATTTAACATGATATCAGAGCAGGGACCATCTCACTCGATGTTGGGGACCCCAAAATCAAAATTGCCCACGCACCAGATGCTAAGCACTGAGCGTGAGGTGGGGTGTTAAAGAATGACAAAAATCTCACATCGATGGTTAATGAGATGAGTGGACTCCTTATAAGACTTGGGCAATCCTCCTCCCTTTGCTAGCTTTTGGGGTGTGAGTTAGACCTAAGACCTAATTTAACAAGATATTTTCCTTATCATATTAGGTTAAATGCAATTTTGTAATACAATTATGAATCTTATGAAAATTCTACATCAGTAATTCACGACCTTTGACTAATTTGCTCCAATACAACAAACAAGATGGATTTGTAATACAATTATGAATCTTACGAAAATTCTACATCAGTAATTCACGACCTTTGACTAATTTGCTCCAACACAACAAACAAGAAAGAAAATAATAAAACATAAGAAAGGAGATATGATAATGGAAATGAGGTGAAAGGCAACATAAGACAAACATGAGCAAACTTTTGAAACCTATCATATCCATTCCTTAGGGTTGATACAAGCATCCAAGAGTTTCCATTCTTCAGTACCTTTTGAAACCTATCATATCCATTCTTTAGGGTTGATACAAGCATCCAAGAGTTTCCATTCTTCAGTACCTTCCTCTGGTCGCTGCATTAAGCAATAACAATTAGTTGATATCGAGTGATGTTTTCTTGTTCTCCTCCTATCGAAGAATACTACCAATAAATTAGATAGCAGAGTAAAGCATACGTGGTCATACTCCCATCGTGCCGTTAATGGAAGAGAAACAAGAATGCTCTCAATCCTACCTCCGGTCTTGAGACCAAATGTAGTTCCACGGTCATAAACCTGCTCTTACAAAGCAAAGAAAAGGGGTTAAACAATAATCTTTGTAGATAGGGAAATAGGAACTAAGGGAACAAAGTATTCCACCAAGTTGAATTCCACATAGCGGCCTCGCCGTAGTTGTTGCCATGCTTTGTGTTCGTCTGTGAAAGGCGTATTCTTCCTCTTCACTATGATAGGTATATATGCTGGAACTATGGAATTTGCACACTCTACAATTCCAAAACTGACACATCAAGGAAGGTAATTTATCCATTCAAGCAAGTAATGAAATTCCCAGTGCTTGAATTAACTTTAATGCAGAACTAATTATTTCAGGAAAAATGAAAAATAAAATATAATTTAGTCAAGAAATATAGTTTCCAGCACATCAACAACTCTTTTTGCAGCACCTAGAAATATGCTGTCGCCTGTCGAACTAACAGACGTGATTTTGCCTTTTGTGCGTAAAAGAAAGCTTGTCTATGACAAGTTGACTGCTCTGTTTCCTCCATTAACAAAGATTATTTATAAGCAGGTGTCGTCTTTCACACCGTTTACCTGTTGAAAAGGAAAGAAGCATTTCTTGATCATAGTCGTTCAAGTCATCAAAAAATATTCCTCCAAGACCTCGTCTCTCACCACGATGCTGCAATATGATGAGCTCAATGAAAAACTATTTGTACTCGTACTTTAAATTTAACAATTAAAAGAACAAACAACCAGATAAAAAGATCTGTACTTCAACTCAACAATTAAAAGAAAAGGCAACGACAATACAATAGCAAGGTCATTATAAACTCCCAACAATTTTCAAATTCAGAAAAGTGGGATGAGTTTTCAACGTAAGATCCTGCATAATGATGCTGGTCCTGAACAGAAATATGCCAATAGAGAATAAAGGGAAGGAGTGTGCTATTGCTTGGTTGCTTGGTTTGTGGCTAAACAATTGCATAAGAGGATCAACATGTTACTTTTCTGAAAGTATCTAAAGGTTTATGAAGGTCTTTGAAATTTTTTTATGTAAATTTCTGGGGCTATACCCAAGAGTGTTGAGTACTAATATGCCACTATTATACCATCTTAAAGTAAGTAGAGATAATAAAATATGCATATCAATATCTCATCATTTATGGTCTTTGCTTAATAGTTTTCATCACAAAAGGGTGCCTCATTTACTGTAGGAATAGGCATGTTCAATAGAAGCATTTAACCCAAAGCAGACAACTTGAACAAGTTAAAAAATGAAGTTTCCTTACCTTAATATAGAAATAGTCATCACACCATTTCTTAAATCGAGGGTAGAAGCTAGCATCAAATTTGTCACAAGCAGTTTTTTGCACCTACAAAATAGCCAATCTGCTTCATATAATGCAAACAGAAAATTGTGATCAAACATCAGAAATATGTCTAGTCTTCACTGCGTTTGCTAATGGTATAATTATCTTAATTGACATGCAGAAATTGTCAACTACACATAAAGAGATTTCAAAGAAGAAAATACAGTGTGTGAGTGCATTTATACCGAATGGAAGTGCTTCACATCCTCCTTGAAAAGGTAAGAAGGTGTAAGATCAGTTCCACCACCAAACCACCATTGCCTTGGTGCTCCTGGTGTATCTGCATTTATATTAATCATAAGTAACTTTAAACTTCATATTAGCTCTCCTCTATAGTGCGTGGATGGCAATATCATACACATGAAATTATAAAAGGTGTATATACACAATCTTAATGACTTATAATGGATTAAATAAAAGGAATTTATAGAATGTATATTTACTCAAAATGCTAGGTGATTTCTTTCCATCTATTATAGCCTTAGTGGACAGAGTTATCCTATGGCTGGTGGGAGGTGGCAGATATCTCGTGAAATTAGTTGAGTTGTGCAAGCTGTCCCAGAAAATACTGTTATAAAACAAAAGGTATATCTACTCGAATTCAAGTTTATATGACTAAAGAAAAGGTTCCAATGGACTCGTTTGATGATTGTGCGTATTCTGTAGAATAGATTAGACTAGTTTGATGGACATTGATCAAGGAAATACAAGGTTAACATTTGTGAAACTTGTGCGGCTTGAGGTATGTTGAACTTTGTCCTCTAGAACTGTTTTTTCCTAAATGATAAGCACGCTAACTAATTAAAGAGTATAATATGATATCGGAGGTAACTATGCATACGAGGAGACAACTGTATAAGTAGGAACCAGGTTACTATCTGGGTTTATGTTTTTAGCTAGTACAATGTAATTTCTGTACTATCTAATAAGTGCCTATGATATAAGAGTATGTGTATTCCTGTATGCTTTACAGAGTATGGTTTGACTATCATGTCATGAGACTTGTTACAGTAGAGTTCTTCGCATATTATACTTATATGCTACAACAGATAATATATGTGATTTCATTTTAGTGCATACTTATGTTCAGGGTAAAGATTTTGATGGGTTAATTGACCATACTAGAACAGAGTTAAATACCTCGATGGCTTAATTGACCATTCCAAAGATGAGTTAAATACTATGACGGATTAACTAGCAATCATAGCACAAAGTAAGCAGGCTCAGCCCGTTCAGGGAGTGTCTAGGTTGATATTAAGGCCGTAAAGATCCATAGAGCTAGTAAAGATCTTTAGATAGATGAAGATTTGTATAGCTTGCGTCTAAAAAACCAAGTGGGTAGGAACTAAGGCTCGAAATGTGGACGTGATTAAGTTGTACTCATGAAAGGCGAGGAATAGGAATGAAGTAGGCATTTTAGTTGACATAGAACTTAGGGAGCAAGTGGTAGAGGTAAGGAGGGTTAATGATAGGACTATGTCGATTAACTTAGTTGTGGGAGGGCTTACACTGAACATTATTAGCGCATACACGCCACAAGAAGCCTTGGACGAGGATGTCAAGAAGCCTTTCTGGGAGGAATTGGCGAGGTTGTGAGAGGTATTCCGCCCAACGTTAGATGCATAGAAAGATGGAGCATAAGCATTACACTTGACGGCATTCATGTTTACAGTTTTCTTGCATATTCTTAATGTTTCAGAATGTTTCGACTTACAGATTACATTTATGTGCCCTTATATTCAAGCATATTCTCAGATGTGCTAAGGCCTAAGTGGTAGATTTCTCATGCATAATGAATCATATGTTATTATGATGTATGATATAAAATACAGATTACAACACTATTCTAAGTATGAATAAAACCTTGTCTAAATCTATTGGCGGATGGTTGAAGATGCATATTCAGCATGTTTGTACTCAGCCCCTCTCCCGTTTTCTTTTATTAAGTTAAGCAGATTTGGGGTCAGTACTAGTGAGGAGTGTGGAGGGAGCATTGAGGAACTAAAACTGCAATACCCAAAAAAGATTAAGAGGTAATACAATAAGTTTGCGAAAAGAATAGAGACATAAAATTTGGGCCATGCATGGTGTGGAAAAAGAAAAAAAAAAATCGGGTTGTATATTGTACGACCTCACTTCAGTGAAAAATAATGTTTTGCAATGTTTTCAACACGACTACGTGTCCTCATTCCTCACAGTTGCAATTTTAAGAATATAATCCTGAGGCATATTCAGTTATTCTACTGTAATTGGATTTGGCTTACTGTGACCTACAGGAGGTAGCAACTAGGAAAGGTGAAGAACCACATTGGAGCTGCATTTACTTTTTACTATCAAGTCCGGTGATGCAATTAGAGTGCACTGATATGTATTACTACAAAGCATTCAGTGCACACCGAGGAGCACTGTCCAGTCCTAGCTCCTCCTTTTGAAGTAAAATAAGTTTCTCTTTCCAAATCTCAAACAAAAGGACAACAGGAATCAGCACCTTCTAGTCCTAGTTTGTGCAATTTCTGCTTACCACCAATAAAATCTTGTTCTATCTTAAACAAAGTGGAACAATTATCAACAAAGAATAACCATACTCAGGAGAGAGATTACCTTTTGGAGCATCAGTCTCAAAGTAACGATAATTAAAATGCAATGTTGGTGCAAATGGATTTTTTGGATGCACCACCTGGGGAAACATCACACTGTAATGATTAAATTTTCTGATAAAAACTCCGAAAGGAGCAAATAGTTGTCCAAAGTCAAAAAAAAAAAAAAAAAGTTGATCACTTTAGTCTATAGTACAGACGAAAGGATAAGATTTAAAGAACCTGTCGTTTTAGAGAAACCATCATTTGCCTAATACAAATTTATTTGTATTGGAATGAAATGGGAATTGGGAAGTCTTTTTGTTTTTCATTTGCATGGCTGATCACAACTAGTTTGGAATAGAGTAATACGATGTAGCATTAATGACTGTTAACTAAGCAGTAGAAGCTGAAGAAACATAAATTCTAAACTACCTGACGAAGTATACTTGACAATTAAGAAAGGCATTGTAATACCATCAATGAAATTGACAGAATTTGATCAAATCAGAAATGTAGAACTTACTGCGCTAATCCCAGCAGCAAAAAATGGGACAGGGCCAGGCATGACATCTCCATGGTCAGTGGGCCTAGCAGCCCGATAAGCTTCAGGAGGCATAACACCATAAACAACAGAAACATTAACAGCAGCCTTCTCCCAAACAGCCCCATCTTGCAAAACCCTACTGATTCCACCACCACCACCAGGCCTTGACCAAACATCTTCTTTAAACTTTGCCCCTCCATCCACTTGTTCCAAAGCCAAACAAACAGTGTCTTGCGCCTCTCTGATCATCTTCTCAAACCGACCTCTAATACAAGTCGAATTTGACGTAACAGAGGATCGTTTATCGGATTCTCGAAGAAAAGTTTGTGGCTTTTGGGATTCATGAGCTGCTTCTTTTTCAATCATTGAGGAAGATGATGCTTGAACTTGAAATGAATAATTGGCTGTTGGTAATTTTTTAGTTGTTGTGTAGGGAATGGTGAGGGGCAAGTTAATGATAGATGAAGAGGAAGAATGGAGGGAAGGAGAATAAGGAAATGGGATGGAAGTGGATGATGGAGAGGACAGAATTGGAGTAAGCATTGTTGATTACAAATCAATTTTTTTTTAAAAAGAGACTAGTTTATTAATGGCCTTTTTTTTGGTCTTAGAAGGATGAAGGGGGAATGGTGATAAAGAGGTTTTTAAAAGAATTTAAAGGGTGAGTTGAGGCAGTTTGTTTGTTAAATATACCCACAGCTTTACTCCTCTAGATTATGACTGCCGCAATATTTGACATGTTCAATACCAACTGCCCGTTGATTTGTAAAGGAGTTTATACATGCGCAAGAGATACAAGTCAACCCACAATGCTTTTGGTTTGTTTGTCAAATATTTAGGCTTCTTCTTCAAAACTAAAATAAAAGCACTTTTTCACCCTATTATTAATTTTTTGGAATTTGAGTAGCAATTTTCTTCGTTGTAGAAACTGGAGAAACTACTGCACATTTATGGAGTTAATATCTTAAAAGGTCACTCAATTTTCACAATTTATCTAATAAAGTCATTAAATTTTATTTTGTATCAATAAAATTACTCAATTTAGATCTTTATATCAATAAAATCATCCAACTAAATTTATCAATAAAAATATGTCTCTCGAAGAATTTTCTAAAGAGAAGTATGCAGCAATGACATGAAAGAAGTAGACAAAACAATTTTTTTATGCCATGTAATATGAAGCTCAAAAAATAAATAAAATTAAAGAAAACTCATTAAGAAGTCAACGAAAATGCTCTGCTCTTGCTCAAGTTATAATGGCCAAAACAGAGCTCTGACGTCATCTATTTGAGGTCTCTGATCTTAGCTCTGCTCTCGTTTCAAGTGATTGAAACTATTTCTGTTAAAACCCATTAAGGTTCAATCATTAATTTAATCTTCTCATTTTCTAATTTTATAGTTCATTGTAGCTCTCTTATTTTTTAAGGAAAATGATCTGAAAAATACTCCATCTTTGGCCGAAATTGTTTTTACGATACCAAATTTTATGGAGGACATTTTACCCCTACACTATTTAATAATGTATTTTAAAGGTATATATATGCCCACGTGGACACGTTATTATTTATAATGATGCAATATTTATGATGTCCACGTGGGCGCATATATACATTTAAAATACACTATTAAATAGTGCAGGGGGTAAAAGGTGCTTTCCAAAGTTCGGTATTGTTACATTAATTTCGGCCAAAGTTCGGATATATTTCAGACATTTATCCCTATTTTTTATGTGATTAAGTTTTTTTATTTTTTTATTTAAATGACCATCTAAATTGATTATGCTTTCATATGTTAATTGTGATAATCTTTGCTGACTGAATCTCCCGTGATTAATTTTGGAGGAGTCAGTTTGCGATATATGGGTGTTGTTTGTGTATGAAGATTGAGCGTTGTTTGTAGAAAACCACCTCTTTTTGTAGTTTTTCTACCTTTTGCTATACTAGTATATGGTCTCTTCTTGCCCATTTATTATTAACATTTTATTACTTTATCAAAAAATATTTTAAAGGTGTAGTAGTCCACACCTATGCCAAGCAATCAACTGTGCCTCATTCCAAAACTTGTCAGCTTCGGCTATATGAATCTTTATATGCAGTCTGCTCTCTTCGGATCTAGCTCATTTCATATCTATTTCTACATGTTAGGTAGATGGTGGCTTTTTATCCGTGGACTTGGGACTAAATTCATGTATTTACATGTCCTAGAAGACGATTTATCTTTGATGTGTTTGTATCAATCTCTCTTGTCACTTGGATTTGATGTTCTTGAGCTGAGGGTCTCCCGGAAACAGCCTCTCTACCTCCACGAGGTAGTGGTAAGGTCTGCGTACACTCTACCCTCCCCAGACCCCACCTAGTGGGATTTCACTGGGTATGTTGTTGTTGAGTTCTAATTTAATATAGAAGTCATCATGCTGCCATTTCCGTAGCTATCTTTTGCTCTTTGCCCACTCCTGTTGTAGGATTAATGACTGCTCCTATTCTCTATATTATCATGTTATAAACATCATGTATTGAATCATTAACACCATTCTTGTTATAAGCCAATGAAAATGCTATATGGTGATGAATCAATAAGAAATAGAACAACAAGGAGAAGGCAGTAGTAGTAGCAGTTGTCATTTTGCTAGGCCAGATTTGTTTTAATGACAAATCTAGTTAAGTAATTTTATTGATACTTATGTCTAAGTTGAGTGATTTTATTGATATAAAATAAATTTTATCTTCTAAAAAGAAAAATAATAGATACTCCCGTTAATTTAATTTATTTGTATGATGTTGACTTGAAAATAAAGGAAACTACTCCACAAATATCCTACGGTTCACACTCATAAGTCATAAGGTGGATGGAGGGTAAATTTATACTAAATCTCATATTTTAAGAGCAGTTTAGGCTCTTCTCTGTTAAAATAAGAGAAAATCACTTGAATACACAACTTATTTTTACCATATTCTATAAATTCCCTAGCATTTGAAAAAACTACAAAAATCTCTACACTCTCATATTCTCGGATAAATCACTTTACGCGATATTTCGGCCGGATACATCACTATACGCAATGTATCGAGACGTATGTGATGTATCAGGACGTTGAGTGATGTATCCAAAATTGAAATGTGATGTATCAGGACATTGGACGATGTATCCGAAACTAGGACATGATGTATCATGACGTTTGGATATATCCGGATTTCACAAAATTTAAGAGATATTTATAGATAATTTGGAAAAGAGTAGGGATATGATGTAATTAACTCTTAACACTATGCATTTGTGTAAGTTTTCCTTAAAATAATTTGGCATTACTTAATATATGGGCTCGTATATTTGACCTAATTTTGAATTCCGTAGTAATTTTTTTAAAAAAATCTTCTACTATCTACACTCACCTCCACCCCCCCCCCCACCCCCCCTTCCCTCCAATCACCTCATCTCCCCATTTTTCTTCTTCTTGGATCTTGTCTATCGTTTCAAATTTTAATTTTTTTTCTCAGCTAATGATAAATTAAACAAGGGAGAAAAAGAGAGAAAAATAACAATGAGATTCATTTATGAATAATCAGTATAATAGAAGATGATTTAACCAAGCAACTACGTACATATACTATAATTTTTCTTTTGCTTGTATCAAATATTCAAAATAAAAGAATGAAAATGATCTTTTTTGCTATTTCCACCCACCATGAAAATAATACAAATTGAAAAAATATGAACTTGTAAGTTCATTTCAAGTTTGAATCTTTGATATCTTAATTAAGAATAAGAGATTAAAAGAGAATAAAAAGAGGAAATGAACAAAGACAATTGGATAATCCATAGAAAATTTTATATTAATAAAAATATTAATCTTTTTTTGTTTAGATTGACAATTAGACGAGACGACTATCAATTTTACTTAGATCTTCAGTTATGAATTGGGTTATAATTAATTGGGGATTGATTTAAAATAGGTCATTAGGAAGATATCATGAAATGAATATTTTTTTAAAATATTATTTTCAAACTTATTGAGTCAAAATATGAATCATATGCAGTTTTTATTATTTATTTGAGAATGATTGAATTGCAATGGATCATTGAGTGTTGATTAAATCTTAAATTCTCCACATTTCCATACATTCCTTGCTTGATATTGTCTTGGGCCCCGTTAGAAGTGTAGTTATAAAAATTGTCTTCTATTTGATAATTTTGTATCCTGTATATTTAAATTCAAACTAGTACCTTTATCTTCTCAACCGCCGATAAATTGTTCTTTGTGGGATTCGAACCCAACTCTTAGTTGAGTATTTTTATTGACGACGACCGCTCACTCTTTTGATTGGTTTTGTAGAGTGATTTGAACATTATCAACTATATGAACATCAAGACTAGTAATTATTTTGGAAAATATCTTGGGTTTCTGATTTTTAACAAAAACAAACCATGTAAAGCGTGATTACCAATTCATACTAGACAACCATAAAACAAAACTTGAAGGATGAAAAATCAGGTTCCTAATATGGAGGGTTGAACAACTCCAGTAAAAGCCTTCCTAAATAACAGTTAATTCATGTTATAGAATACATCTAGCTATCTAGCGGCATCTCCAACCTAATTGATTGCATACAAAGAAATTTCGTTGGGGATCGATAGACATGAAGGGAAAACTTCGCTTAGTAAAGTGGGACATAATAACTAAGGATAAAGAAGAATAGCGGTTAAGGATCCAAAAGTGTAAATCGAAGAATGAGGCTCTCCTCTCAAATTATATTGGAGATTGATTAAGAAACCATCAGGACTTTGGGAAGCATTTTTTATTAATAAATTTATTAGAAAAACAAATAATAACTAAACAGAGAAACACTTGAAAAGAATCAGCCATACATGGAAAAATATTATAAAAGTTTGAGAACTTTGCAAGGAATGTGCTAGTGGGGAGATAGGCAGCATGGAAAAAATCAGTTTATGATTTAATAAATGGATTCCACACAACATGCCATTCGATAAAATTATTTAGATTTAAGTCACCGACGACCCCTTAAATTTGTCCACATAATTTACTTAGACACTTCAAACTATTACCTATTAGACACTTTAATATTAACGAATAATTATGACACGTGGCACATGGCACAAATTATTAATTTTGAAAAATGAAAAATATTTTTCAGCCTTTAATAATCCAGAAAATTAAATTGACAAAAAGAATAAAAAGAAAATATCTCTCCCCACCCCCACACCGCCTAACCCTTTGCTATTTTTTTTCTTCATCTTCTTTCCTGTCACTCCGCCAGCCGCCGTCGATTCCTCTGGCGATAACTAAAACGAAAATATCCCCCCCCCCCTTCAGTCTGAATCCACCTGACTAACCTTGTGCTCTTTCTTTTTCTTCCCTTGTCACCCGTTATATTATATTCCTCTGGTGATTATAGAGATTTTTGTGAAAATAATCGACGTCGATACATTATTTCGAAATCATTGATGATGAGAAATCGAAAGCACATCAAATTTCTTATATCATTTTTAATAAGTTTAATGAATGGTGATATTGAGCGTGTGAATAGATATTAATAAGTGTATATACACTTAAATTTCTATATCAATTTACGTGGAAAATCCTTCGATGTGAAGAGTAAAAAATCATAGGACCAAAAGCTCCACTATAAACACCAAGAGTTACAAAATTATCCCAAATCACTACTAAAAAACTGCTAAAAAACGACGGAAGAAAAAACGACGGACAGCGTCGCTCCAGAAAAGCGACGGACTAAGAGATGCCGTCCGTCGCTTTTTAATTAAAATAATTATTTTTAAATTTATTTTACAAAAAGCGACGGACTACATCTCTTAGTCCGTCGCTTTTTATTAAAAATAATTATTTATAAATTAAACAATAACCACGCTGTCTGTCGTTTTAATTTATTTTATTTTATTAATTAGTTTTTAATAAAAGCGACGGACCGCATCTCTTAGTCCGTCGCTTTTTGGTCAAAATATCTAGTCAAACATTTTTAAAAAGCGACGGACAGCGTTTCTTAGTCCGTCGCTTTTTAAATAATTTTTTTTAATTTTTTTTTTAAAAAGCGACGGACGACATCGCTTAGTCCGTCGCTTTTTTTCGCGGATTTTTGCTAATTAATTATTTTATATAGATAGCGACAGTCCGTCGCTTTATTCAAAATAATTATTTATTAATTAGTCACGCCGTCAGTCGCTTTTATTAATTTTAATTGTTTAATTATTTTTTAAATTAATGACGGACAACATCTTTATGTCTGTCGCTTCTTGGTCAAAATATCTGGTCAAATATTTTAAGAAAGCGACGGACAATGTCTCTTAGTCTGTCGCTTTTTGGTCAAAATGTTGGTCAAACATTTTTTTTAAAAAGTGACGGACATAGAGACGTTGTCCGTCGCTTTTTTAAAAATATATGCACTAGCAGACGCGATTTTCCCCATTTCTCCATATAAAAACAAAATTGAGAAATTTTTTGATTTAATTTTTGTTTAAATCGTCTTCCGGAGAATGGTTTGTGTAAAATAAAAAACAAAAAAAATTATAATACCGACTTCCAGATGTCGGTAAAATTAAATAGTATGTAATAAATTAATATTTTCAATTAACTTTAAATAAATCGTCCTCTGAATGACGGTTTTATATAAGTTAAAAATAATTTAATATAAAACACCGACCTCCCGATGTCAATATTATTTAATTAACACGATTACTTTTTATTTATCTTAAAATTTAATGTGATACCGACCTCATGAGGTCGGTACTTTTTATTATATCTAATTTATTTTAATAAAAGCGACATCTGGAGGTCGGTATGTTTAAAATATTCCTATTAATCATAATTTTGCTATTGTGCATAATATTAAAATTTCATTTTACACCTACGATTAATTGTTGAAAAAGTGTAACAATTTTGTATACTTTTACAAATAAAATGTACCTTCTCTTGCTGATCCAAGTGGGAGAATTACTTATTTAGAGAATATTCCACAAGAGACATAGAAGAGTACACGAGAAACTATTCCCCGACATCGATTTCATATCGAAGGGGAAGCATTAATAGTTACTCCGCAAGATTATGAAGAGCCTAATTCAATTCAAGAGGCTTTTTCAGGCCCTACTAAGGATAAGTGGATAGAAGCAATGAAAGAGGAAATGGAGTCTATGAGGACAAATCATGTTTGGGATTTGGTTGATCTTTCGCCAAGTCGAAAGACAATTGGGAATAAATGGGTTCTCAAAATTAAAAGTAAGGTGGATGATGTAATTGAACGCTACAAAGCTCGTTTGGTGGCTAAGGGGTACACACAACAAGAGGGCATTGATTATGAAAATACTTTCTCTCCAGTTGTGAAATTTAGCTCTATTAGACTGATTCTAGCTATAGTTGCAAGTATGAACTTGGAGTTACATCAAATGAATGTAAAGACTGTGTTTCTCAATGGGGAACTAGATGAAGAAATTTATATGGAACAACCATTAGGTTTTATCCAAAATGGTCAAGAGCGCAAAGTTTGCAAGCTCAAAATGTCTATTTATGGACTTAAACAATCATCTAGGCAATGGTACTTAATATTTCATCGCGCTATTATGTCTTACTACTTTAATATGATCGATGAAGACCATTATGTGTGTATGAAGCGGTCTGAAACTGATTTTGTGATATTGTCCCTTTATGTGGATGATATACTATTAGCTGGAAATAGTCTTACTTTTGTAAAGGCTATAAAGAGTTGGTTGTCCCTAAATTTTGAAATGAAGGACATGGGAGAAGAAAAATTCATCCTTGGAGTTAAAATTCATAGAGACAGCTCTAAGAATTTAATAGCTTTATCACAAGAATCATACATTGAAAGAATTCTTGAATGATTCAGGATGAGAGACTGTAAATCAATAGACACCCTTGTAGCTAAAGGTGAAAATTTAAGCCTTGAAACATGTCCCAAAACTCAAAGTGAAAAAGACGCCATGAAGAGGGTCCTATATTCAAGTGCAATTGGGAGTTTAATGTATGCAATGTTGTGTACACGTCCCGATATTTGCTATGCAATGGTTCTTGTTAGTCGTTATCAATCCAATCCAGGACAAACACATTGGAAAGCTGTTAAAAGAATCTTGAGATACTTAAGGGGCACTGTTGATTACAAATTATGTTATCAAGGAAGTGACTTACAGTTGGTGGGCTACTCTGATGCTGACTGGGATGAAGACTTAGATGAAAGAAAGTCCACTTCTGGTTATGTTTTTTTGCTTAACAATGGTACCATTTCATGGAGTTGCAAGAAACAAACATGTATAACTTTATCAACTATGAAATCAGAGTTCATTGCATGCTCTACAGTAGTACAAGAAGTTGTATTGCTAAAAAGGTTCATGGAATACTTAGGGATCATTGGCAGGCCAATGGATGCCGTGCAAATTTTTTGTGATAGCCAAGCAACAATGGCATATACTAAAGACCTTAAGTATCATAGTAAGACTAAGCACATAGATACAAAGTATAATTTTGTTACAGACATCATAGCACGTAAGGAAATCGCTTTACATTACATTTCTATGCACAAGATGGTAGCGGATACCTTAACAAAGCCAATACCTAAAGATGTCTTTGTTGAACATGTGAAATCTCTAGGCTTGCGTGGGATGTAAAATGATATATTTCCTTATTTTGACCATCTTGATCATAATGTATGGATATCTTTTTGATGTTTTTATGGTTATTTCATACATTATTATTGATTAGCACATTCACAATATTAGAGTATGCCGTACAGGTTGATAAGGTTGGCTTCCTGTCACGACCCAAGCCTAGGGCCTAGACGTGACCGGCGAATGGGGAACCTGAAGGAACCCCAAACAAGCCTCATAGCATATCATTAAACATCCTTGGTCGCGGAAGCAATTAAAATGACCATAAGCGATAAGCATAATCAAGGGGAAATCGGGACTGAGGGAGCAAGAGAAAATGAGAATGATACATAAATACCATAGATGAGTCAAGCTCAAGCATAATACACAACTTGTCCAACACCACCTCTAAACATGGATACTTAACGGGGGACAAGACAAACTACCGGCTCACCCTCATAGTCAATACATAATTAAAAAGGAAAAGTCTTATAGAAAAGCAACGTCCCCGGAATGGAGGACTCACCAATAAGCTCGATAGAAAAATTGTATTAGCCACGCGGAGGAGGATGGTCAAGCGGTGCTCCGGTCCCTACATGGTGACATCATGTAGGCATAGAGTATGCATTAGTACGTTTGAATGTACTAAGTATATGGGATGCAATACAATGCAACAATAGATGGACA